>NIVC01002244.1:0-25000 GCA_002269645.1 Macrostomum lignano | reverse complement strand
GTTAAGGTAAGTAGTTTGTCTCGTGAATCTAGACAATTAAGCACACTAAGCGCCAAAATGAGCACACTAAGCGCTAACATAAGCACACTAAGCGCCAACATAAGCACACTAAGCGCCAAAACAAGCACACTAAGCGCTAAAATAAGCACACTAAGCACCAACATAAGCACACTAAGCGCCAACATTATCACACTAAGCGCCAACATTATCACACTAAGCGCCAACATTATCACACTAAGCGCCAACATAAGCACTCTAGGCGCCAACATAAGCACTCTAAGCGCCAACATAAGCACTCTAAGCGCCAACATTATCACACTAAGCGCCAACATAAGCACACTAAGCGCCAACATAAGCACACTAAGCGCCAACATAAGCACACTAAGCGCCAAAATTATCACACTAAGCGCCAACATAAGCACTCTAGGCGCCAACATAAGCACTCTAAGCGCCAACATAAGCACTCTAAGCGCCAACATAAGCACACTAAGCGCCAAAACAAGCACACTAAGCGCCAACATAAGCACTCTAAGCGCCAACATAAGCACACTAAGCGCCAAAACAAGCACACTAAGCGCCAACATAAGCACTCTAAGCGCCAACCTAAACACACTAAGCGCCAAAACAAGCACACTAAGCGCCAACATAAGCACTCTAAGCGCCTCCCCAGCCTCGCGGGTGCCAAGCACAGACTATGAATCAAGCGGAGCACGCCCCCCATAATTAATGAGCAGTCGGTAGCATTGCAGCTCTCAAAGACCCCAGACATAATTTCATGAAAAAACTCAATTAAATCCGATAGACGAAATGAGGAGAAAATTCTGGGCAGAATTTTTTTATCATTTCCCAATGATTGATTGAGGCGAATGGCTTCATTTGTGCGAGTTAAATCTTCAGCTCCATCTGAACTTAATCTATACTTGAGTCCATTCATCTACCTGCTCTATTAATAGCCACAGTCCAAATTGCATTGCCCAGCTGAGCTGAGAGGCGTGACTTCAGCTAGCGCTGGGGTGAGAGTTCAGAGACGTCCCGTTTCTCATCTGACAGACATTTGAAGCAGCTCACGAGCCTGCATGGTCTCAGAATTTCCTTTGTTACCGGCAAATCGTTTGCTCCTCGTACTGCATACTGCTTTTGTATGAATTGCATTCATACTGTGGGTTTACGTAGTTGTAGTATTATGCCCCCCATCAGCTTAAAGTCCACCTAAATCCACCTCTACCCTCTTACTCCTCTCTACCTCTCTCCTCTCTACCTCTCTACCTCTCTCCTCTCTACCTCTCTCCTCTCTACCTCTCTCTCCTCTCTACCTCTCTCCTCTCTACCTCTCTCCTCTCTACCTCTCTCTCCTCTCTACCTCTCTCCTCTCTACCTCTCTCTCCTCTCTACCTCTCTCCTCTCTACCTCTCTCTCCTCTCTACCTCTCTCCTCTCTACCTCTCTCTCCTCTCTACCTCTCTCCTCTCTACCTCTCTCCTCTCTACCTCTCCCTCTGTTATCTTCAGCCTTGCCTCTCTTATATCTACCTCTCGTCTCCACCTCTGCCTCGCCTTTCTTTGTTTCTTAACATGCAATAATAAACCAACGTTTGACAAACTAAGAACCAGCTCGAAGGGCAATTTTAATCTCCATGGATCGGGCAGAATTTAGGGTGTCAGGGGGCAGGCGAGCTTTCGGAAGCCAGTTCCTACAGTGCATCCATCGGATTAACTTGAAGTTGGAAGGGCCTGCTATCTGGGCAGCGGGTGTGCATGTTCTTCAACCCGAAACCCCGCATCCTCCCCTCCTCTCTGCCAACCCGTTCCCCGATAAGGAGTCCCAGATACAGCATCAGGAATCGCCTCACCATTCCATTCGATCACTGGGTGCTGAATTGAGGGGCGCACTAACCGCGATTAACTCTGCTTAACTTGCTATAAAATCTATTTTTCTATGTATTTTCTAGTCTGATTATCTGGTCCCCAAGACTGTCTGTGCTGAAACTCCCTTCGATAAAATTCATTAAGCAAAAAATGCGTTTCTGATCTCTCCCTCCCTTCTCTCTTTTCTCCTTCCCCCCTCTTCTCTCCCTTCCTCTCTCTTTTCTCTTTTCCCCCTCTTCTCTCTCTTCCTCTCTCTTTTCTCTTTTCCCCCTCTTCTCTCCCTTCCTCTCTCTTTCTCCTTTCCCCCTCTTCTCTCCCTTCCTCTCTCTTTTCTCTTTTCCCCCTCTTCTCTCCCTTCCTCTCTCTTTCTCCTTTCCCCCTCTTCTCTCCCTTCCTCTCTCTTTTCTCCTTTCCCCCTCTTCTCTCCCTTCCTCTCTCTTTCTCCTTTCCCCCTCTTCTCTCCCTTCCTCTCTCTTTTCTCTTTTCCCCCTCTTCTCTCCCTTCCTCTCTCTTTCTCCTTTCCCCCTCTTCTCTCCCTTCCTCTCTCTTTTCTCTTTTCCCCCTCTTCTCTCCCTTCCTCTCTCTTTTCTCCTTTCCCCCTCTTCTCTCCCTTCCTCTCTCTTTTCTCTTTTCCCCCTCTTCTCTCCCTTCCTCTCTCTTTCTCCTTTCCCCCTCTTCTCTCCCTTCCTCTCTCTTTTCTCTTTCCCCCCTCTTCTCTCCCTTCCTCTCTCTTTCTCCTTTCCCCCTCTTCTCTCCCTTCTTCTCTCTTTTCTCTTTTCCCCCCTCTTCTCTCCCTTCCTCTCTCTTTCTCCTTTCCCCCTCTTCTCTCCCTTCCTCTCTCTTTTCTCCTTTCCCCCTCTTCTCTCCCTTCTTCTCTCTTTTCTCCTTTCCCCCTCTTCTCTCCCTTCTCTCGTCTCCTCTCCTCTCCTCTCCTCTTCTATCCTCTCCTTTTTCTCCTCTATTATCTCCATTCTTCTCTCTTATCTCTTGTCTCATCTCTTCTCTCATCCCATATCTCATATTTCCTGATGTTTCCTCATCTCCTCTCTTGCCTCTCTTCTGTCTTCTGTCATCTCATTCATTTCCTCCCTACCTTGCTCGCAGCCATGAGCTGGATTATTTATCTGGCCCCTTTGAGTAGAATAGTTCGCCAACCCATGCAATATTTCCACAGAACAGAAAACTAGCTAGGCTAGCAATCCATTACTGCCTTCGCCCAAGAATCCCAGGCGACTGCCTAGTTTTAGATCTCCTTGTCCACCGGGCAAACCCGATTGGCTGTGGGGGGGAGATGGGAAAATACTTTTTATAAGCAAGAGGATCGAGAGAACGGATGAGAGAATCATCCAGTCCTAAAAAATCATACAGTCCACCGTGTAGAGTTATTGTTTTTATTCGTTAATAACTCCCGACTACCACAAAGGTCAATGGTTCGAGTCTGGAAGGCTGCTCAAATCACGCGGCGGTTGAGCTGCTGAGAAGCTGCGGCAGTCGAGTACGGCTTCGGCTGGTCAGGTACAAATCCGGTCACGTGCATCACCAGCTGATGGCGCACACGCGTGAGTCCTGCTGGCTGCTGGGATTGTCCTCGGGAGGGATGGAATGGGATTTGAGGGGATAGAATAGGATATGAGGGGATAGAATGGGATTTTTGAGGGGATAGAATGGGATATGAGGGGATAGAATGGGATTTTTGAGGGGATAGAATGGGATATGAGGGGATAGAATAGGATATGAGGGGATAGAATGGGATATGAGGGGACAGAATGGGATTTGAGGGGATAGAATGGGATTTGAGGGGATAGAATGGGATATGAGGGGATAGAATGGGATATGAGGGGATAGAATGGGATTTGAGGGGATAGAATGATTTTTGAGGGGATAAAATGGGACTTGATGGGATAGAATGGGATTTAAGGGGATAGACTGAGACTTGATGGGATAGAATGGGATTTGAGGGGATAAAATGGGATTTGAGGGGTTAAAATGGGATTTGAGGGGATAGAATGGGATTTGAGGGGATAGAATGGGATTTGCGGGGATAGAATGGGATTTGAGGGATAGAATGGGATATGAGGAGATAGACTGAAACTTGATGGTATAGAATGGGATTTTAGGGGATAGAATGGGATCATAGGGGATAGAATGGGATTTTAGGGGATAGAATGGGATTTGAGTGGATAGAATGGGATTTGAGGGGATAGAATGGGATTTGAGGGAATAGAATGGGATAGAATGGGATTTGAGATGGTAGAATGGGATTTGAGGGGATAGACTGGCATAGAATGGGATTTGAGGGGATAGACTGGCATAGAATGGGATTTGAGAGGGTAAAATGGGATTTGAGATGGTAGAATGGGATAGAATGGGATAGAATGGGATTTGAGAGGGTAAAATGGGATTCGAGAAGATAGAATGGGATGTGTTAGGGGAAAGAATGAGATTTTTGGGATTTTATGGAACAGAATGAAATAGAATGGGATTTAAAGGAATAGAATGGGATGTAGGGGAAAGAATTAGGGTTTTGAAGGGATAGAATGGGATGTGAAATTTTCAAAGGAGAAATATTAACTTACAATAGATAATATAAGTGCAATTTTATTAGATTAGGATAATAAAATTGTTCCGTGTGTCTGGCGTCAGGTGCTATAAGCTATTATCAATAAAATTTAATAAAAATAAACTGGTTGGTCTTGCAGTCTGAAGCACTGCCAGATGAAAGAGTCTTGGTGGCCAGCCTTCACGGGCGCGTTTGGAGTGGGAACAGAGGAAACTTAAGAGCCCTACTGGACAAGTGCAGATGCAGTTTAGTATATTGTGATGGGATCCGGGATGGTTCTGGCTGTCACGTGGCAATACTGGCTTCTATAATAAAGTATACTTTGATTTGGCCTATCCATAAAACACTCAGGACCAAAAATACTTAAAGACACAGCACCCACCCCAAAGACACAGCACCCACCCCAAAGACACAGCACCCACCCCAAAGACACAGCACCCACTCCAAAGACACAGAACAAATCCCAAAGACACAGCACAAATCCCAAAGACACAGCACCCACCCTGACTGCACCCACCTCAAAGACACGGCACAAAGACACAGCACCCACCCCAAAGACACGGCACCCACCCCAAAGACACTGCACCCACCCCAAAGACACTGCACCCACCCCAAAGACACAGCACCCACCCCAAAGACACAGCACCTACCCCAAAGACACAGCACCCACCTCAAAGACACGGCACAAAGACACAGCACCCACCCTGACTGCACCCACCTCAAAGACACGGCACAAAGACACAGCACCCACCCCAAAGACACGGCACCCACCCCAAAGACACTGCACCCACCCCAAAGACACTGCACCCACCTCAAAGACACGGCACAAAGACACAGCACCCACCCTGACTGCACCCACCTCATCTAACGCCGACTTCAGTGAGCACGCCGCCACCGCTGGATGCTTGCGGAGCAACTCCTCGCTTTAATCTGGACCCGGGCTGCGGCTCCAACTGCCACAATTTTGGTGAGTAATTGGGGTTATGTTAGTAGTACATTTGTGCATGCACTTGTTTTGCTGGTTGCATTCGGAATAGATGAGATTTTACTGTCTCTGAGGATACAATACGGATAGATTTTTCGATTTTAGGTTGCGATTATTAGATAGTAGGGTGAGATTATCGAATACTGGGGCAAGATTTTTGGATAGTAGTGTGAGACTATTGGACAGTACGCTACTGTACATAATGAGATAATCTATACTGTACATGGGGAGATAATCCGATACCGTACAAGCTGAGATAATCCGATAATGTACATGGGGAGATAATCCGATACTGTACGGGCTGCGATAATCCGATACTGTACGGGCTGAGATAATCCGATACTGTACATGGGGAGATAATCCGATACTGTACAGGCTGAGATAATCCGATACTGTACATGCTGAGATAATCCGATACTGTACAGGCTGAGATAATCCGATAATGTACAGGCTGAGATAATCCGATACTGTACAGACTGAGATAATCCGATACTGTACAGACTGAGATAATCCGATACTGTACAGGCTGAGATAATCCGATACTGTACAGGCTGAGATAATCCGATACTGTACAGGCTGAGATAATCCGATACCGTACAAGCTGAGATAATCTGATACTGTACATGGGGAGATAATCCGATACTGTACAGGCTGAGATAATCCGATACTGTACAGGCTGAGATAATCCGATACTGTACATGGGAAGATAATCCGATACTGTACAGACTGAGATAATCCGATACTGTACAGACTGAGATAATCCGATAATGTACATGCTGAGATAATCCGATACTGTACAGACTGAGATAATCCGATACTGTACAGACTGAGATAATCCGATAATGTACATGCTGAGATAATCCGATACTGTACAGACTGAGATAATCCGATACTGTACAGGCTGAGATAATCCGATGCTGTACAGACTGAGATAATCCGATGCTGTACAGACTGAGATAATCCGATGCTGTACAGACTGAGATAATCCGATAATGTACATGCTGAGATAATCCGATACTGTACAGACTGAGATAATCCGATACTGTACAGACTGAGATAATCCGATACTGTACAGGCTGAGATAATCCGATGCTGTACAGGCTGAGATAATCCGATGCTGTACAGACTGAGATAATCCGATACTGTACAGACTGAGATAATCCGATGCTGTACAGACTGAGATAATCCGATACTGTACAGACTGAGATAATCCGATACTGTACATGGAGAGATAATCCGATACTGTACATGGAGAGATAATCCGATACTGTACATGGAGAGATAATCCGATACTGTACATGGAGAGATATCCAATACTGCACATGGAGAGATAATCCGATACTGCACAAGGCTGAGATAATCCGATACTGCACAAGGCTGAGATAATCCAATACTGCACAAGGCCGAGTTAATCCGATACTGCACAAGGCCGAGTTAATCCGATACTGCACAAGGCTGAGATAATCCAATACTGCACAAGGCTGAGATAATCCAATACTGCACAAGGCTGAGATAATCCAATACTGCACAAGGCAGTGCAGTCAAGCGGAATAATCACAAACAGTCAATGCTGATACAATCCTGAAGAATTACTTCTGCAATAATATACGGGTGTTAAGAGTTATTTGCTCAATTAACTGCTTGAGAGCCACCTTCGGCCACTCGGGTGTTTGGTCGCGCGAAAATCAGAACCTGCCCGGCGCCAGCTCAACCTTTCTCGGGGTGGGTTGAGACGGGACTGAAAAAGAGGCTGGGGAAAAGGAAATGAGAAGTTTTCTCCCCAGCCATCTCAAGGATTGCTGAGGCCAAGGGATAAAAGTACCCCAAGGCGTTCCGCGCTATTTATACCTCTGGTGAGGATTAGGGAGGCCGCCTATCGCACTTCCCCATTCTCCCATCTCCCCTCAGTCAAACTCTGCCCTAGCCACATCCCAACCCGAGCCTCCACCGATTTCCCACCGGGAATCGATCTGCTAGCATATCTATATCTAGTACAGTACTGTCTCATTGCTGCGGTTTTAGTAGTAGCATAATAGTACGAGACACCTGTGCCTGCCATAGACATGCTCTAGCTTAATACAGAGTCTGTTTATCTCTAACTTAGGTCTGTTTATCTCTACCTCAAATCTGTTTATCTCTACATCAAGCCTGTTTATCTCTGCCTCGAAAATCTGTTTATCTCTACCACCAAAGTCTGTTTATCTCTACCTCAATTCTGTTTATCTCTGCCTCAAAAGTCTGTTTATCTCTCCCTCAAAAGTCTGTTTATCTCTACCTCGAAAATCTGTTTATCTCTCCCTCAAAAGTCTGTTTATCTCTACCTCGAAAATCTGTTTATCTCTCCCTCAAAAGTCTGTTTATCTCTACCTCGAAAATCTGTTTATCTCTCCCTCAAAAGTCTGTTTATCTCTACCTCGAAAATCTGTTTATCTCTCCCTCAAAAGTCTGTTTATCTCTACCTCGAAAATCTGTTTATCTCTCCCTCAAAAGTCTGTTTATCTCTACCTCAAAAGTCTGTTTATCTCTACCTCAAATCTGTTTATCTCTGCATAAATTCTCTTTCTTCCCTAATCCGTGTATCTCTATCCCGCATTCATCAACGCAACTGACTTAACTCAACTTTACCAAAGCAGAACAAAATGCGGTAAACTCTCTGATTGAATATTCGCCAAGAACTTCGACAAGACTCTTCTTCTTTATTTGGCCACGGAAAACCCCAGCCACTGTGCACAGGTGATTAACCACAAGATCCATGCTTATGGTCAAACAAGTAAAATCGTAAATCTTCGCAGTAATCTGTTTAATTCGCATTGCATTCCGAGCCTTGATGGAGATAAATTCCAGACCAGTAACAATTCATTGCACAGTGACTTAAATTTATCTCGAATCCATGATTTATTGTCAGTAGAATAACCAGTAGCCATATATATTGGAGGGCGAAATTAGGGCTGCAGCTCTGTCTAGGTAATATAGATAGCGTATATGGCGTAATGTATAGTATAGTAGAGTATAGTAATATAGATAGTCATAATTTAGATAGTTCGGTAGATAACTATCTCTCCATCTCCTTCTCTCCTCTCCTTCTCTCCCTCTCCTTCTCTCCATCTCCTTCTCTCCTCTCCTTCTCTCCCTCTCCTTCTCTCCCTCTCCTTCTCTCCCTCTCCTTCTCTCCCTCTCCTTCTCTCCCTCTCCTTCTCTCCCTCTCCTTCTCTCCCCCCTTCTCTCCTCTCCTTCTCTCCCTCTCCTTCTCTCCATCTCCTTCTCTCCCTCTCCTTCTCTCCCCCCTTCTCTCCTCTCCTTCTCTCCCTCTCCTTCTCTCCATCTCCTTCTCTCCCTCTCCTTCTCTCCCCCCTTCTCTCCTCTCCTTCTCTCCCTCTCCTTCTCCCTCTCCTTCTCTCCCTCTCCTTCTCTCCCTCTCCTTCTCTCCCTCTCCTTCTCTCCCTCTCCTTCTCTCCCTCTCCTTCTCCCTCTCCTTCTCTCCCTCTCTTTCTCTCCTTCTCTCCTCTCATTCTCTCCCCCCTTCTCTCCTCTCCTTCTCTCCCTCTCCTTCTCTCCCTCTCCTTCTCTCCCTCTCCTTCTCTTCCTCTCCTTTTCTCCCTCTCCTTCTCCCTCTCCTTCTCTCCCTCTCCTTCTCTCCCTCTCCTTCTCCCTCTCCTTCTCTCCCTCTCCTCTCTTTCTCTCCTTCTCTCCTCTCATTCTCTCCCTCTCCTTCTCTCCCTCTCCTTCTCTCCCTCTCCTTCTCTCCCTCTCCTTCTCTCCCTCTCCTTCTCTTCCTCTCCTTTTCTCCCTCTCCTTCTCTCCCTCTCCTTTTCTCCCTCTCCTTCTCTCCCTCTCCTTCTCTCCCTCTCCTTCTCTCCCTCTCCTTCTCTCCCTCTCCTTCTCTCCCTCTCCTTCTCTCCCTCTCCTTCTCTCCCTCTCCTTCTCTCCCTCTCCTTCTCTCCCTCTCCACTTCTATCCCTTCTCTCCCCCTCTCTTCCTCTCTCTCAATTTTCCTTCTATCTACCTCTCTCCTCTCCGTCTCATTTATCTCTCTTCCTCTTACTCCCCCCTTTTTCCTTCTCCTCTCTCCTCTTCTCTTCCTCTCTCTAGTCTCACATCTGGCATCTAGTCTCACATCAGGCATCTAGTCTCACATTGGGAATCTATTCTCACATCTGGCATCTAGTCTCACATCTGGCATCTAGTCTCACATCTAGCATCTAGTCTCACAGCTGGCATCTAGTCTCCCATTGGGAATCTAGTCTCACATCTGGCATCTAGTCTCACATCTGGCATCTAGTCTCACATCTGGCATCTAGTCTCACATCTGGCATCTAGTCTCACATCTGGCATCTAGTCTCACATCTAGCATCTAGTCTCACAGCTGGCATCTAGTCTCCCATTGGGAATCTAGTCTCACATCTGGCATCTAGTCTCACATCTGGCATCTAGTCTCCCATTCGGAATCTAGTCTCACATCTGGCATCTAGTCTCACATCTGGCATCTAGTCTCACATTGGGAATCTAGTCTCACATCTGGCATCTAGTCTCACATCTAGCATCTAGTCTCACATCTGGCATCTAGTCTCACATTGGGAATCTAGTCTCACATCTGGCATCTAGTCTCACATCTGGCATCTAGTCTCACATCTGGCATCTAGTCTCACATTGGGAATCTATTCTCACATCTGGCATCTAGTCTCACATTGGGAATCTAGTCTCACATCTGGCATCTAGTCTCACATCTGGCATCTAGTCTCCCATTGGGAATCTAGTCTCACATCTGGCATCTAGTCTCACATCTAGCATCTAGTCTCATAGCTGTTCTGTTCCACACTAAACTCGCATGATCTATCTCTTATTTTGCACAGACAGGGTTTTTTGCAGGCTTTCAATTCGATACACATCGAATGTGTAACCAAAATCACGGCGAACACCCTGTCCACCCCGCTCTCCTGACTCTCAGCATACAAAGAACTATAGAAAGATTTTCTTCCTGCTAAAATAATTTCGAATTTCTCTGGTTTCGAATAGCTGCATGTACACACTTTCTACGTATTTTTTCTCTCGGCGGTGAGAAAAAGAGAGAGAGAGCATGTGAATTCGCACATGCGCTGCGCAGTGTGACATGATTTCCATGCTGTCCTTTTCTGTACCCCTCTCGCCCCCCTCTCTCTCAGGCATGTACATTCGAGGCCCCTCAGCAACTGCGGTTTAATCTAACGAAAAAAATGCAGAGTCAGAGAGATAGGCACAGACTGACTTCATTAGTCCCGACATGCGGTTGGTTTGGGCCCCGTTTGTCAGGACGACTTTATTGTTACCAAATTAGTAAATTTATTTTAACGAGCTGAATAGAGAATGAAGCGTCATAAATCACTCGGCAACCTGCGTCGTTCGCTGTCTACCTTGTACTTGAGAATCTCGGGAACAAATAATAGTCTGGTCTTCGACAGAGACTTCTGCAAGAAGTATTTCAGTAAGTCTTTGTACTGATCCTGGGAGGTAAAGAGAGATTTACTGAGGTAAGCAGAGATGTAGGGACGTAAGGAGGGATAAAGAGAGTTAGGTAGAGATATAGGGAGGTAAGCAGAGATGTAGAGAGGTAAGCAGAGATGTAGGAAGGTAAGGAGAGATGTAGAGAGGCAAGGAGAGATGTAGAGATAAGGAGAGATGTAACGGAGTTCAGGAGAGACGCAGAGAGGTAGGTATAGATGTAGGGAGGTAGGTATAGATGTAGGGAGGTAGGTATAGATGTAGGGAGGTAGGTATAGTTGTAGGGAGGTAGGTATAGATGTAGGGAGGTAGGTATAGATGTAGGGAGGTAGGTATAGATGTAGGGAGGTAGGTATAGTTGTAGGGAGGTAGGTATAGATGTAGGGAGGTAGGTATAGTTGTAGGGAGGTAGGTATAGATGTAGGGAGGTAGGTATAGATGTAGGGAGGTAGGTATAGATGTAGGGAGGTAGGGAGAGATGTAGGGAGGTAGGGAGAGATGTAGGGAGGTAGGGAGAGATTTAGGGAGGTAGGGAGAGATTTAGGGAAACTACAGATGAGGAACAACAGCTAGGTGATGTAAAATCATTGGTGTTGGTGTTGATGTAAAATTTGTAAAGTTATGAAGACGCAAAAAATCAAATGAACAGAAGATTGCATAAAATTAGCTTTCATAAATTTCCAGCTTTTCCAGCTAGTTTATCAGCTGTCCTAAAAAATAGAAAATCGAGTCTTGACTCGAATTTATTTTACGACCTCCTCGAACAACTACCCGCGCACGCTGCTCTTCTACAGAGCCCGAAAAAGTGCATCGCTTTATTGAATTTCTTCAAATAATACCAGGATACGGGATACCCATTGTAAGGCGTTGGATGATTGATGAGTTGTCAAGCGAGGAGGAGAGAGAGGTTGAGACAGAGGCATGAGTAGCTTCATGGAGCTTTCAATTACTCGACAGCCGCTCAGCCACCCCTCAGTACAAGCGGGCCACGCGATTCTTCAGGCATGAAGGCTGAATGGCTGAATGGGGGCAGGCGGCTGCCTCGGGCGGAAAGGAGTTGGGGGAGACGGGAAGGAAGCGAGGAGAGGCGGGAGTGGCGTAAGCAGATGGCTGACTGCAGGCGGTGGGGACTGAGATGCAGAGGGTGAGAGGGTGAGAGGGTGAGAGGGTGAGAGGGATGAGAGGGTGAGATGGTGAGAGGGTGAGAGTTTTAGAGTGTGAGAGTGTTAAAGGGTGAGAGTTTTAGAGGGTGAGAGTGTTAAAGGGTGAGAGGGTGAGAGTGTGAGAGTTTGAGAGGGTGAGAGTGTTAAAGGGTGAGAGGGTGAGAGTGTGAGAGTTTGAGAGGGTGAGAGTGTTAAAGGGTGGGAGGGTGAGAGGGTGAGAGTGTTAGAGGGTGAGAGGGTGAGAGAGGTGAGAGGGTGAGATAGTGAGTGTGAGAGAGTGAGAGGGTGAGAGGGTGAGTGTGAGAGGGTGAGAGGGTGAGTGAGAGAGTGTGAGAGGGTGAGAGAGGTGAGAGAGTGAGAGAGTGAGAGAGAGTGAGATGGTGAGTGTGAGAGGGTGAGAGGGTAATATGGTGAGTGTGAGAGTGTGAGAGGGTGAGAGAGGTGAGAGAGTGAGAGAGTGAGAGAGAGTGAGATGGTGAGTGTGAGAGGGTGAGAGGGTAATATGGTGAGTGTGAGAGTGTGAGAGGGTGAGAGAGGTGAGAGAGTGAGAGAGGTGAGAGGGTGAGATGGTGAGTGTGAGAGGGTGAGAGAGGTGAGAGAGTGAGAGAGGTGAGAGGGTGAGATGGTGAGTGTGAGAGGGTGAGAGAACAGAGAACCCACCAGTCAGCAAGCTAAAAGTGACGACTTAAGCGAAACGGATTAAACAGGTTTGCACAGATCAATAGGCGCAGTTGAAACTGCGCAATAGCATTAGGAAGCCAGTAGTCGGACTAAGAAAATTAGTCTGAGCCATTGTCTGCCTTGAAGATAAGATAGCGCCTATCATAGTTGCACTGGCTCATTAGTGAGACTATTAATACGTAAGTGAGCAGCATATTCTTCGCACTTGAAGTGCAAATGCTAACTATTATAACTGACTAGGGCACAGGGTTTACATAGTGTTAATCAGTTTAGATTGAGAGTTAGCGATCCACTCTGCACATTATAACTGGCAAGCTTTCGGAAGTTTCACGTTGGCTTTTAGAGGCAGACTTGAGGTTGGGGCGGGTAGAAAACCAACGGCTGGGAGTGCAACTCGCTTTTGTGCTGCTGCTGACTAGCGATCCTCTCTGCTGTATGCTGTCTGCCACATGTATCTCTCACTATCTCCCTCTCATTCTCTCTCTCCCATCTCACCCTCTCTCCTATCTCACCTCTCTAATCTCACTCTCTCTCCCATCTCACCCTCTCTCCTATCTCACCTCTCTAATCTCACTCTCTCCCATCTCACTCTCTCTCATCTCTCTCTCCCATCTCAACCTCTCTCTCCTCTCATCCTCTTTCCCTTCTCAAAATATGTCTCATCTCTCACTGTCTCCCTCTCTGTCCTTTCTCTCCCTTTCTCCCATCCTACTCTCTCTCCCATCTCTCTGTTCATCTCCCATCTCTCTCTCTCCATCTCCCATCTCTCTCTCCATCTCCCATCTCTCTCTCATCTCTGCTTCTCTCTCCCATCTCTCTCTTCATCTCCCATCTCTCTCTTCATCTCCCATCTCTCTCTCCATCTCCCATCTCTCTCTCCATCTCCCATCTCTCTCTCCATCTCCCATCTCTCTCTCCATCTTCCATCTCTCTCTCCATCTTCCATCTCTCTCTCCATCTTCCATCTCTCTCTCCATCTTCCATCTCTCTCTCCATCTTCCATCTCTCTCTCCATCTTCCATCTCTCTCTCCATCTTCCATCTCTCTCTCCATCTTCCATCTCTCTCTCCATCTTCCATCTCTCTCTCCATCTTCCATCTCCCTCTCCCATCTCAACCTCTCTGAACTCTCACTCTCTCTCCGATCTCTCTCTCCCCTGTCACCCTCTCCCTTATTAACCTCTTTCTCATCTCTCATTGTCTACCTCTCTCTCCTTTCTCTCCCTCTCTCTCGCCTCTCACCCTCTCTCCAGTCTATCCCTTTCTTCAATCTCAACTTCTCCCTCATCCTTCCCTAGTCTCCCTCTCTCCGTCTTTCTTTCCCATCTCTCACTCTCTCCTTTTATCGCGACCCTTTCTCCCTCTATTTCCCTCTGCTTTTTTCTCCCATCTCTTCTATCCTTCTCTACCGAATAGCCCCTATGCTATTGTCCAAAGGTCCGCAGCAGAATTTTTTTCGAAAATCGATGAAGATAAACAGAGCAGACTGCCTGATCAAACTCAATTATAGGATTGACCCAGGAAAGCCCAACTGCCTCATTCGCAAATTTTCGGAATCTGAGAGGGGAAAAACCCTGCGGATGTGCAGAAGAGAGTCATTGTGATTTTCCATTTAGGAGCCATGCCAAGACTCCAACTAAAACTAGGCAATAGAGAATGTATTCACCGAGTACCGAGTCATCGGGTACCGACCATCAATAAGATACAGTCAGAAAGTCATCGGGTGTGCTCATCAATCCAGTCATAAAATCATCGGATATGCTCATCAATCCAGTCATAGAGTCATCGGGTATGCTCATCAATCCAGTCATAGAGACATCGGATATGCTCATCAATCCAGTCATAGAGTCATCGGATATGCTCATTAACCCAGTCATAGAGTCATCGGATATGCTCATCAATCCAGTCATAAAGTCATCGGGTATGCCAGGCCTAAGCTATCACGCCTACCTGATATCCAAATCGATACCCACAACAACCAGAGGGTCCGCTATCTGCTGAAGTCGCCGAGTCCATCGCGCACCGCTGGTCGAGTCTTCTCAACGACAGCTCGCTAACGGTGGTAACGGTGCAGCTGGCCAAGTTCAAGCACCATCCCGGCCTCGGCATCAGCCTGGAAGGCACGGTGGACGTGCTGGAGACCGGAGCGGAGGTCCGGCCGCATCACTACATCCGGGCCATCCAGCCCGACGGCCCTGTGGCGGCTGACGGAACCTTGAGGCCGCATGACGAGCTGCTGGAGGTGAGAAACTATGGGGGGATAAGCAGTTCTTCTCTTGAAGTAACAGCCCTCTTCTTCTCAGCCTCTGTCACTATCTCCCTCTCAGCCTCTGTCACTGTCTCCCTCTCAGCCTCTGTCAGTATCTCCCTCTCAGCCTCTGTCACTATCTCCCTCTAACCCTCTGTCACTAGTCTCCCTCTAACCCTCTGTCACTATCTCCCTCTAACCCTCTGTCACTATCTCCCTCTCAGCCTCTGTCACTATCTCCCTCTCAGCCTCTGTCACTATCTCCCTCTCAGCCTCTGTCACTATCTCCCTCTCAGCCTCTGTCACTAGTCTCCCTCTAACGCTCTATCACTATCTCCCTCTAACCCTCTGTCACTATCTCCCTCTCAGCCTCTGTCACTATCTCCCTCTCAGCCTCTGTCACTATCTCCCTCTCAGCCTCTGTCACTATCTCCCTCTCAGCCTCTGTCACTATCTCCCTCTCAGCCTCTGTCACTATCTCCCTCTCAGCCTCTGTCACTATCTCCCTCTCAGCCTCTGTCACTATCTCCCTCTCAGCCTCTGTCACTATCTCCCTCTAACCCTCTGTCACTATCTCCCTCTAACCCTCTGTCACTATCTCCCTCTAACCCTCTGTCACTATCTCCCTCTAACCCTCTGTCACTATCTCCCTCTAACCCTCTGTCACTATCTCCCTCTAACCCTCTGTCACTATCTCCCTCTAACCCTCTGTCACTATCTCCCTCTAACCCTCTGTCACTATCTCCCTCTCAGCCTCTCTCACTATCTCCCTCTCAGCCTCTCTCACTATCTCCCTCTCAGCCTCTCTCACTATCTCCCTCTAACCCTCTGTCACTATCTCCCTCTCAGCCTCTCTCCCTATCTCCCTCTCAGCCTCTCTCACTATCTCCCTCTAACCCTCTGTCACTATCTCCCTCTCAGCCTCTCTCACTATCTCCCTCTCAACCTCTCTCACTATCTCCCTCTCAACCTCTCTCACTATCTCCCTCTCAACCTCTCTCACTATCTCCCTCTCAGCCTCTCTCACTATCTTCCTCTCAACCTCTCTCACTATCCCCTCTCACCCTCTTTCACTATCTCCCTCTCACCCTCTTTCACTATCTCCCTCTCACCCTCTTTCACTATCTCCCTCTCAGCCTCTCTCACTATCTCCCTCTCACCCTCTTTCACTATCTCCCTCTCACCCTCTTTCACTATCTCCCTCTCACCCTCTTTCACTATCCCCCTCTCACCCTCTTTCACTATCTCCCTCTCACCATCTTTCACTATCTCCTACTCAATCTCTTTTTTCATCTATGTTTCGATGATAGAAAAGTCAACGAACTGAACTGATACCAGACCTGGAATATAGCATCGAGCACTGAGCTTCATCCATGTTCTAGATCGCATCAGACGAGAACCATGAGAACTATCCCCTGTGGGAGAACGGAAACTTAGTTCCCAACATTTGCCAGCTGTTGGCTAATAGAATTTTCTTTTCCCCTTTCGTTCGATTATTTTTCGTACGTTCGGCCTTTTTTTCCTCTTCCAATGCTCGAACTTTGCGTGTGTCTCGAGTCTGCAACCAGAGCAATCAGAGCAACACACTGCCGTGCCCTCAGCCCCTCAGTCCATGCAGCTCTAGACTGCTGTTCCACCCGTATCGGGTGTCTGACACCGGCAATTGAAATCTTTGACATTAAAAGAGAAAATAATTGAAAACTATTGAAAAAAATCACAATTCAAAAAAGTATTACAAACTTTAAAGATTCACTCGCATAAATAGGGCTAGTATTTGTGTTCGCTTAGGCTTGATTGGCATCTTTAATTTAGTTTCAGAGAGACTTATTGGTTGGTGCACTTTTTTATAAACGGATCTTTCTCCACCGAGTTTCGTCTATGGTAAAAACCCACTTTACAGTCTATGCAAATAAGCTATACATGTACCTTTACCAGACAGACAGACAAACAGACAGACAGACAGACAGATGACAGACAGACAGAAAGACAGACAGACAGACAGACAGACAGACAGACAGACAGACAGACAGACAGACAGACAGACAGACAGACAGACAGACAGACAGACAGACAGACAGACAGACAGACAGACAGGCAGACAGGCAGACAGGCAGTCAGACAGACAGACAGACAGAGAATTGCCTAGATGAAAGGCGAGATATTCTGAATTTGAACATGGTGTTCTTAAAGACCTAAAATTCGGCATAGTCGGAAAACCTGTCTATGGTAAAATTTGCACGAACAGACAGCAGACGAGCAGCGTACGTTTTCTACATGTAATAAATTTGTCCATAAAGAGGCGAATATGCAGTACATATAGCTTGTAGTAGGAAGATAGCAACGATATTTGGAGCTTGTCAAATTTTGAACTCGATAATCGCAAGATTCTCCATATAAGTCAATTAAAATTTTGATCATTTTTGTTCGGGATTAACTACAAAACAGGGCTTGATTGTTTATCTTTCAAAATCGAGGTGAAGTCTCGATTCCTAGAAATTAAAAAAATAAAAACCCAACCTATCCAGAAGCGATCCTTGAAATCTCCAGGGTCTGAAACAAGCTAATTTGGTCAAATTTCTCCAAATCCAAAATTAATCCTTTTTGTTTTAATTTGCTGATCCCATTTGATTAGCGCAGCTCACGCTTTCCACGAAAATAATCTTTTCAAAAAATTTAACGAATTTTTTTTCAAAACGTGTTTTTCTTAATTGAACAATCCTTAGTTGAATCATTTGAAATGTGAATTTAAAATTTTTTAAATGGTATTTACTATTGAGAATATTTATTTATTTAATTCAGTCACTAAGTAGAGCCAAACGTCAATAATAAGTTAACTATACATTTTATTCAGTAAAGGGAACTAAAAACATGATTTTCAGCAGAGTTGAGAGCACCTTTTCTACTACTACTGCTTAAGTAGGCATCACAACTTGAAAATATCGGAATTGCATGAAAATCAAGAAATACAGATTATTTTTAAGTAGGTACTTTTAAAAGGAAAATTCACGATATTTACTCCTGCAATTATCTTAGCAAATACCGCAGTCTCCGATCTCAAACACAACCTCAAATTACCACATACCAAAACTGGACAAAACCAATACCAAAAGAAGCAAATGACGTACGGATCAAGAAATCAGAGAGGGATAGAAATCAATTTCTGTTGATTAATTGACAAGTTTAGTAGAGAAAGATTACTGCCTTTTAAAACTACTGGTAGGACTCTGAAACTGGAAGACGTTCATGTATGATTATTATAATCTGCAGCTTTAGCGCAGCTTACTGCTTGTTTGACGGTTAAATCACCTTGGAAACCGTCGAGCCTCAACCAGTTTGACCCGGTCGTAGCCCAGTAGGCCGCGCAGCAGCTTCAATTCCTTCTGAGTGGGCTGCTGGTAGAGCAGAAAATCGTCGCCGTGAACAGAGTAGGGAATCTCGATGAACCGCGCCAGACCAACGTGAAGCGCCACAGTCAGCAGCTTTGTTGTCAGCATCGGGTGCAGCAGAGCTGCGTCCGAGCTGGTGTCCAGCTGCCGCGGAGCGCCGCCAGCAGCCTGCAGATGATGGTAGGTCCGTCGTTGAGCCAGACAGTCCAGCGTGCGCCGCTGGCGTTCCAGCTCCTGCATTGTGGCATCGTCGGGCGTCGCACTAGACGGCGCGTTGGCCAACGAATTCGCCAGAAGGCGCAGCTCGCGCGAGTCCCACAGGCAGCAGCGCGTGTCGACCGTTAGTCGGACGGCGATGTCCGGTCGACGATCGTGGGGATCCGCTGCCTGACGTGGAACAGCTCGGGCTGGAGGGACCAGCTCAAGTCCAGCTGCATCTGCTTGTCACTCCAGCTGTTCAGCAGCTTCAACTCCGCAGGCCGTTGGCCGCAGCGCAATAGCAAGTTGCATCGTTGGCCACTGTTAGTAGCAAGTCGAGTGACGTGGGATCGCAATGTTTTGCCTTTTAAAGATCTAAGCAGCCTTTTATCTGCTGCTCTGCTTTCTTTCTGGATCTCCAGCTGCTCGGGAAGCAGTTGCCAGCAGACCGAGGCGCCTTGGATTCCGGCTGCCACGCCTTCGAGCTTCACGTAGCTGTACTGGCTGAACAGCTCGGCTTCACTCAGCTTTGCCGCCTCAATCAACCAGCGCATTCGGGTCTCAAGGAAGCGTGAAAGAACTTCTCGTTGTCTGACAATCTCCCAAAATCGCGGCAGTCGATACTTGCAACACTTTTTTCCTCTCCTCTCCGAGAGAGTTTTTAGCCGTCGCAGCTGAGCTGAGCGGACACTGTTCTCGCCAGATATTTTTGACTTTCGAGCGAACTTCAGCTTGTAGAGAGCCTGCCGGCGGACTGAACGCATTCGCTCCTGTCGCTTGTCCACCGTTTTCTCCGTTGTTGAATCCCGCTGTTGAATGTCCGTTGCTTTGGCTGCTGGTTTTGGAACTTTGCCATTTTTTGGCGGCTGTTTCTTCTCCCGACGGCACATCATGTCGAGTTTCCGCTCAAACTTCTTAACGATCTCAAGTCTTATCGTATCCATTTTCTTGGAGAATTCGCTAACCAGTCGGTTCTGTTGCATCTGCTCGCTAGAAAGAATTGATGGATGCCTGTAAACCCGTGTGACATCCTGCTTCTTCATCTCTTTGACTAAAGCCTCTTCGCTATCGTCTGGATGGGGACTTGGTAGGACAGTGACTTCAACGTACTTCTTCATCATGTTAGAGATGCGTTTAACATTGGTTTCCGCTGTGTCCACAGTGCGCTGCACCTCGTCGCGGGCCTTTTTAGCGCGTACCGCAAAAGACTCAGTTTTCTTAGGTTGCACCTCCGCTGGCTTGGGCGTTTCCGCTGGCTGAGATTGCTTCTTTTTCAGTTTTGCCTTCAATCGTTCCTCAGTTGTCATTGGAGTGGAGTTCATCTTCGGTTTCGTTTGAGCTACAGTCGGTGTACTCTGTGCTGTCTGCGCTTTAGGTGACTTCTTAGCCTGCGGCGAACTATTCTTGATGCCTGCGTAAAGCGCTTGAAGCAAATTGTACGCCTTTGAGCCCACGATTTTCAAGTCTTGGCTGTCGTATTTCGCGCCCTTTGTGAGTAGCAAATTAGCCAGCGGTATTCTTTCACCTGGCGCGTCGTCTGACATGATTGCGAGGTTTAGCACTGTGAAGCCTTCAGGTGATCTCCTGTTCACGTCGGCACCCTTGGCAATCAATTCCATGGCGATGCTCTGGCTACCCTGCTTGCCGGCAATCATCAGTGGGGTGAAATTGTCACCGCGTCTGGGGATGTCCAGCTTAGCCGTCGGCGGTGTGAGCACGTTGACCATAGCCAAGTCTTTCTGCCTGCAGGCAATATGAAGCGGAGTTTCTCCATCGCTTGAGAAAAATTCGAGATTTGGATTCGTTGCCTGAAGAATAAATTTCATTGCTTCTAGGCTTCTCCTCTCGGCAGCAATGTGCAGCAAGGTGTACTGCTTTCCTTCGTAATCGAATAATGAGTCCATATTAAAATGCTCCAGAGTGTTCCGCGTTGTTAAAACTTTTAACAAATTGGTTCGATTTAGCAGAACACTGTAGTACAAAGCGTTGCGACCTTGTGAGTCCATTTGAAATGGATCCGCATTGGAGTCGAGTAGAAGCTCGAGCAGAACTGTGCCATTCAGCGTAGCAGCGATCGAGCAGGGCGTCTTGCATTCAGACTTACCCTCCGGCATCAAGTTCGGATTAGCTTTATGATTAAGCAACACTGTGGAAATATTTAAGCTAGCGGTTTGTACTGCCAAACTTAGAGCGCTGAAGCCTTTCTTGCTAAGCATGTTGACGCTCGCGGAAGCTTTCAGAAGGCGTTCAACAATTCCAAGACTACCGCTACGCGTAGCGGCCATCAGAGGTGTCACGCCTTTGGCGTCAGCGCAGTCCGGTTGAAACCCTCGATCGAGGAGGAACGAGACGATGTCTTCAGTGCGGTTCTCGCAAGCAACGCAGAGTAGCGGCGTCTCTGAGCAGCTATTGGCCTTTTCGAGGCTTGCACCTGAATCTAGCAACAATTTCACCAAGTTCAGGTTCTTGGACATGATTGCCAGACGAATGGGCATCTCAGCCGCCAAGTTTGGCTCGTTGATAAGCCTCACCAAAGCTGGAAGCTCCGTCAAGTAGCGAACGATAGACTCGCGGCCAAGACGCGCCGCAGCGTGCAGCACCGTATTGCCAGCAGAGTCCTTGCCGTCGGGCTGCAGAACTTTGTGGTGCACCAAAATCAAGTGCTGCAGCATTGACAGCTCGGCGTACTCAGCGACGTGGAACAAAGCTGTCCGGCCCTTGTCGTCGGCAGCGTCGATTGCAACACCCTGCTTCATCATTTCAGCGACGAATGTCTTTTGATCCCATGGCTTAGCCGCCTCGTTATTAGATGGGCCAAAGTCGACGGGGTCGCTGTCAGCGGTTGAGCAGCTAATCTGGGGTCGTTGGCAAGCCAGCATGATGACTGTCCGCCCGTCTTCAGTGACAGCCTTAACATCGGCGCCCCACTTTATTAGCCTAGCCGCCATGTAAAACTTTCCAGCTTCTACAGCGTGCAGCAGTGGAGTGTAGCCTGCCGAATCCCGATCGTTAATTATCTCCGCAAGCCTGCTCTCGCTGATGTACTTGTAAATTGGCCAGGCTTTGCCAGCTCTAGCCAGCATCATGAGCACAGTGCGGCCATGCCGATCCCTGACAGCGAGATCGGCTCCGGTTTTCTCCACCAGCAGGTGCTCAACTATGGCCACGTGACCACATTCGGCCGCAACAAACAGAGCGGTCTTACCGTCCCGATCAACTGGAACCTGACTGGCGCCGGCTCCCAGGAGACACCGGGCGAGCTCTAGACGACCCTCGGCTAGCGCGTGCATTAGAGCTGTTCGACCCTTGGCGTCTTGAATGTCCAGCTTGGCGCCATAGTTAACCAGGAGTCGCAATAGCGGCTGGTGACCGTTCTTAGCCGCCAAGATCAACGGCGTTTGGCCATCCAAGTTTAGATCGTTGATGTTGGCCCCGTTCTTGACAAGACATCGGACTACGTCCAAATGGCCATTGGACGAAGCTGCTAGTATCGGACTTAAGCCGTCTCTCTTAGACTTCTCGTTGACTACTCTGTACTTGGTCAGCTCAAAGCTTCGCAGATCAGCTGGAGTCAGCCGCCTGTCCATTATTAAGACTCTGTTGACGGCTTTTAGTCCCAACTAGCAACGAAGCTTGCAATAAAGCTGGCTCCAGCTTTCAAAAACCGTTTGCAACAACGCTGTGGGTTTAGTAGGAACCAACATTATAAAGCATGCAGCCAGGGTTTCCACGGAAAAGCCTTTTCAATCTCAAAGCATGCGCGGCACGACCGCGAATAAACCAAGGGCCGGCCCTAGCCTGATAGTGATAGTACTCAGTCCGTGTACTGTACGCCCCAACACACGCTGGGGTTGTCGCAGTGTACACACCGCTTGAACGCGCCTAAACGTACGAAAGCGCTAATCTAGATTCAGAAAGACTGTCTTCTTTAATAACAAAATGCAAAATAAAGCTGAAACTCGACTCAACGCTTTCGCAAAAACCATTGCCTGCCTTCTTTTATATGAAGTGGAGGTTCATGTTTCAGCCGCCTTTGATACCAGACTAGAAGGGCTAGAGCAAGTTTAAACTCGATTTAGGCAAAAGGCTTACTAGCTTACTGTGTGTACTGGCCCTAATGCCCTTCCTCTCTTTCCGTGTGTGTCAAGAAACTTGCTCTAGCAGGCAGGAACAGGGGAATGCGCTGCTAATTCAGCTATATTTTCTTCTTAACCCTCGCCTCTCCTCCTTTAGCCTTTCCATTCTTCTCTCTCTCAAGGGAGTGATAGCGGAAGAGAGAGGAGAGGGAATGGGGGGTGTTTTGGGGGGGGGTTGCCTTTCAGTGTACGAGCGTAAAAACTGGGGAGAGGGGGGGGGTTGGGGCATTGTACAGTCCAGCTGCGTTTATTTTATCTGACCATCGTTTGACCCTACTGCTAGTAGCCAAGCAAGAACTCTTTCGACATTCGATGCAAGTCGAGTCGATGTTAAGTGACTTTAATAAAATAAGTTTTGATTTCCATTTATCCCATCTCCTTCGCCAGGTGAATGGCAAAAAGCTTTACGGCTTGAATCATCTCGAGGTGGTTGAGATTCTAAAAAACTTGCCGAAATATGTTCGAATCGGTGCGCAAGGCCAGTGCAGAACCGTCTGCAGCAGGAGGACGGAGACGTGGCGGCAGCTTGCAGAGACGATGCCGACAGTCTCGACATCGACCAGATGGACGACGACGATTGATGACAACTCGGAGCCGGACGACTCGAGAGTCGCAGCCCGAGGCAGACTTAAGCGCCGCAGACGGGAAACGCCAACACTGCGACGCTGCCTTCAAGAGGCGGCAGCGCAGCGGGAACAACAAGAGTCAATCATTCGACGATTTTTCCAACACCGGCTACTGGTCGAATATTCCGACAGTGGTGGAGCTGGAAAAGACACCCGCTGGCCTGGGCTTCAGCGTGTTGGACTATCAAGATCCGCTGAGCGCCGATGAGACGGTGATCATCATACGCAGTCTGGTGCCGAACGGAGCAGCGCACAGGGACGGCCGACTTCTGCCTGGCGATCGTCTGCTGTTCGTGAACGACACCAACTTGGAACGGGCCAGCCTGGAGGAGACGGTTCGCTGCTTGAAATCCGCGCCCCGCGGTCGCATTGCCATCGGGGTGGCCAAGCCCCGACCGTTCGTCGGCATCGGCGGAGCGCAAGACCAGCATCGTGGACAATCGGCATCTGCCTGCGTCGAGCGGGCCGCGGCAGAGGCGCAGCAGCAATGGCTTAAGACGGTAAGTCTCTCATGGGAGAAACAATATTCCCAATTATTTCTTTGCTCCAATTTAGCCGGATGCCTATCGCTCGAAGCTTTGTTCACTGAATCCTGAATATTGTTCACGGAAAGGAATATTATAATTAATCCTACTTCCCAGCGAAAGTTCGCAGGTTTCTGATTTTAGCTCGTAAATCAGCTATACGTATTTCTTTGTACTCGAATTTTTGGAAGGATGGAAGAACTTCATGCGTCACAGCGCCGATCAGGTTAAAGTTAAGCGTGTTGTTTCATATTGACTGCGAGATACGAAGCTTTTTTGCAGTAGCTCGTGTACTTTCCCAGCACGAATCTGACGGAAATTTGACAAAATTGACAACTTCTTTACCTTAGAAAACATGGCAATCAAAGCAAAAAAACTTTGAATCCCAATTGCCTGGTTTGGCTGCAGTCAAACCTGTCAACGCCTCAGCTGTCGCAGCTCAGCAACAGACTGCAGTCAAGCACGGCCAATTCAGATCAGCAGCTCCTCCGTGTCCTCTCGACTGGACAGCATCGAAGAGGATTTCGCTGGCACCGACAGCTCCTGCGAGAGCACGCAAGAGCTCTGCGCTCGACCTGACTAACAGCATCGACCCCGACTCTTGTCAGCGAGGCTCGAAATTTTCCAGCGCAGGCACTCGATCAAGAGCCTCTGTTGACTCCTCCAGCTACCGAGGAAGAACTGCGCCACTCGAGACTCCCAGTTCGGAAGTGTTGAATTGCTATAGTGCACAGATTGTGCAGCAAGCAATGTCCACTGTGCTGGCACAGCTGGCTTCGGAATACAAGCCCAGGCCTCATCCCAGCACCACCAGTACGAGAGCTCGGTCGCCTCCACCCTGTCCCCTTTCGACACTGCCGATCGCTGTCCATTGTTGAGTGCCATGACGACGAAGCCAACTCTGCTCATCGAATCGTTGCCTCGCAATTGAAGCGGCTCGCAGACACTGCTCCAGCAAGATCGACACATGCCGGACGGGAAAACTGTTCTCACCTACGCTTCTTCCAAAACATCGGCGTCTTCCTCTTCATTAAATAGTTTGGCGTCATCCTCGTCATCCGGAGACATGCTGATCGAGCTGGAGCAAGTCGAAGACTGCGGCTCCGACACCGATGCGCTGTTCAACCACCAGGTGAGACAGAGCAGCTCCCACGA
>NIVC01002243.1:0-55774 GCA_002269645.1 Macrostomum lignano | reverse complement strand
CAAACAAACAACTAGATAAAAAAACAAGCAATTAGTGAAACCAACTCCAATACCTCTGTTCCCCTATACTTTTCTAGTTAGACAACAAGTCTGATTCCTGGTGCTATTGTAATTTACGAGTCTGGAACTAACTATAGTAATGTAGTTTCGTTACTTTATGTGGGAAAGAGCATATTTCCAGGGGAAAACAAAACCAGAAACATGAGGGAGACAGGCCAAGCTAGACGGGTCCCGCATCTGCCAAACAAGTTTAGTTTTGCTAGATGCAACAGCAGACATCCGGCGCTCAGTCCTCGCGAGTGCATTAGCCGCACCTTGACGAAGTTTCTTTACAGGCAAACGTCCGGATTGCTTTTCACGCCGACTGACGGTGATGGAGCATCGGACGTGACCTTTTCAATCGCATTCATTGGTTGGGATGTCGATTCCAGCCAGGTAGCAGGCGTGGCCGACCAGGCTCAGTAGCGCGACCGCTCAACGACGTTACCAAAATCTCGTCGTCGCTGAAGCACCCCGCCACCATCTCGCGGAGAAGTGCATTGAGGTTGGCCGGAGTCGTTGGTTCTTGATATATCCTTACTGGCCGTGACCCTGGTCCGAGCGACGTTGGACGTAAAGGCGAAACCGATTGGCTGCAGAGGTGTTTTTTTAAGGATTGAAGAGCGTTTGAGAGTAACAATAGGATATTTGCGCGATCATAAATGAAGGACTATTAATTTCTTACCGTGGTATAATTTCTTTCCATTGTCGTCGACCAGCATGTTATCAACTGTGACGGCTGGGTCCACGAGCTGATCTAGATGGACGGCGAAATGCTGCGTGATCTGCTGCTTTAGTTCTTTTGTAATGGCGTCAATCAAACGCGGTTGCGCCATTTTCGAGCGTCTGAGCAGATCATGCCGCAAGTTGGGAGTGAAAACCTGCCGGTCATCTGCCGAAATCGAAGCTACTGACGTCGCAGCCTCAGTGCAAGTTGCACCAGGTGTGTGCCAAATAGTTTTGTTAGTAATTAGCAATAAAAAAGGTTATTTGAGCCAAGTGTGCCAAGAAGGACAAAGACATATAACTGTGCCAATTATGTCATAGCTGTGGCACAACTGGTACAATTGTAGCAAGTGGGCCAAGTGTGCCAGTCTGTTTTAATAACCAATTAGCTATAAAAAGGATATTCGTGCCAAGTGTGCCAAGAAGGACAGTCCAAGACATATATAACTGTGTCAAATAGTATAGCTGTGGCACAACTGGTACACTTGTAGTAAGTGCGCCAAGTGTGCCAAATGGTTTCCAAGGGGAATTAGCTATAAAAATGTTATTTGTGCCAGGTGTGCCAAATGGGACGTACAAAGACATTTATAACTGTGCTAAATGTTATGGCTGTGGCACAACTGGCACAATTGTAGCAAGTGTGTTAAGTGTGCCAATTGGTTTCATTGGCCAATTAGCAGTAAAAATACTATTTGTGTCAAGTGTGCCAAATAGGACATACATCGACATTTACAAACTGTGCCAAATGGCATAGCTACGGCACAATTGGTACAATTGTATCAAGTGTGCCAAATATGACATACAAAGACATTTATAACTCTGTCAAAGGGCATATTTGTGGCACAACTGGCACACTTACTGTTTTTGAAAGGACAAATATTTTCGGTCGGATTACTTCCAATCCAATAACTAACTGGTGAACGTTATTAATCCGTGTTAGGAAGAAATCGGTATCAATGCAATGTGCATTTCCATCTGTTTTGTATAATATAAGTTTTAATCATGACCCGACACTTAGTCATTTTTCATCTACCAGTTACTAATTAAGTCAATTGGCATATATTAATCTAATCCAAATGCATTGTAAATTTGAATTTTTCGATCATGTTTTATAAATCCCAGCTAGCCAGACTTCACCTACTGTTACAAATTGTTATTAGGTAGTTTTTACATTAGCTCATTATTTTTACTACGTCATTTTATGACTGGCCGCTTCCAGTGCCTAAAATGAGCCATGGATTTTTGAGTAAGTCGAGTAGGTCTGCTCATGTTGCTCTGGTGTCATAAAAAATTAAATATACACTTTTTGTTGCTTACTGCTGCTAAATGATTTGCCTGTGTAAATGAGTATTTAAAAACCTGAGTAAATTGCAATTAAACCCTTGAATTTATTAATCAATGTGCGGGTCTGCAGACTAAATGCTAATCAATTAAATAATGTTGAACACGAAACTCCAAACAGATTATAAGTTTTTGCCCGAACTAATTAAATCCAGTACAAAATTAATCTCAGTACTACTAAGCAACGGCAGATGGCTTGATTTTGGAGGTGAGGTGGGTGTCAACCCTCCTCGCCTCTCATTGGCTGGCGCCCCGATCACTAGGTGATCGATACCCGTATCGATATCGGCGACTCGAACCGCGACCCTCCCCAGCCGCAGGCGCACCTACCGATATTAGATCCCAATAAATCAATCAGATCCCAAATCAATCAGATCCCAAATCAATCAGATCCCAAGCGCACCCTCCCGAGCCGCAGGCGCCCATGCAGCAGGCGCCCATGCCGCAGGCACCCCGAGTGTACACTCTCCCGATATGTGTGTACACCGATATGTAGTCATCGATACGGGCCTCTTCCCCTCTCTCACCTACATCTCAACTAGCGAAATCGAACCCAGGTCGCGCCCATACTAGGACACTACACGGTTGTGGGGTATAGGGAGCGAGAAGTTTCAACCCTAACGCTGACGCAGCCCTGTACAGTGAGAGTGTACGGGCAGAGAGGGGTGGGGCGGACAGAGAACCAGCCACTAGGTTGTTATACTGTTGAAGCATAGGGAGCGAGAAGTTTTAACCCCGATGCTGACGCAGCCCTGTACACTGAGCGTGTACGGGCAGAGGGTGGGTGGAAAGAGATGTGAATAACACAGCCTGCTGCAGGAGCCGGATAGAGAGGCGCATGCTAGGACAGAGAGGTAGTGTGAGTCACACACACCCCACAGAGAAAGCCATACAGAGGATAGAGAGCTCCCTCCCCAGTTGCAGGGGACAGAGGGGCAGGCAGGGTATGCAGGGGCATGCGAACCGTCAAGGGGCCACGCGAGGATAGAGTGGAGGAGCAGAGATGTGTTTGGACAGAGAGCCAGCCACGTGTGCGTAGTGTGAGGGAACAGAAACATATGGAGCAGGAGGGAGATAGGAAGCAAACGCGCAGGGTAAGGGAGCCATGCAGCAGGGAGCAGTGTACAGTGAGACACGGGCAGGGGTGGAGCCGTGCGTGGACAGAGCTGAACGGCACGGTCAGCTGCAGGAATAGGATGATAGAGAGGCGCGGAGGGGGACAGAGAGCAGTGTGCAGGGTAGGCAGCCACGCAGGCTGGGGAACAGAGAGGCGCGTGTCAGCCAGTTACAGCCCGGGACAGAGAAGTATGAAGGGGGGCCTGGGACAGAGAAGTATGAAGGGGGCCTGGGACAGAGTTGCGAGCAAGGCACAGAGAGAGGTAGGGTCCGGTAGCTATGTATAGGCAGGGACCCACGCGAGGGCAGGACAGGGCATGCAAGGCATGCAAATTACATACAAGGGCAGTGAGGTGTGCGCGGAGGGAGACAGAGAGCAGTGTGTAGGGGTAGGTAACAGCAAACTTTAGTAGAGGCGCGTGCGGGGACGGAGAAACCAGTCTGAGCGTACAGAGACGTTACAGAGAGGTACACAAACAGAGACCAAAGCGGGCAGAGCACGTGTAGGGACAGAGACGTGAGGGAGAATAGACCAAAACACGCTATGTATTTTCAAAAGTTGGTTTTAGTGCAGCATATTTAATAGCGGGTAGTATAATAGTATGTACATAGTAGGTATAATGGTAGTAATAATAGTAAGTATATTAGCCCAAAAGGTAGGCTAAAACAGGC
The DNA here is from genome assembly GCA_002269645.1 of Macrostomum lignano. NCBI lineage: Eukaryota > Metazoa > Platyhelminthes > Macrostomidae > Macrostomum > Macrostomum lignano. The sequence continues at coordinate 51,880 of NIVC01002243.1, read as the reverse complement.
TAAACTGTGTGTACGCATCCTCATCACCCCACAAGCCCCCTCTCCCGCCAGACTCACTCTTCCATACCCTCCTGTATTGCTGTATGAAGGAAAATATAGTGTAAAAATACAGATCTTAACCGTCAGACCGCTGAAATCAGGGCACACTAGAGGGGTTTCGGGGTCTGCATGCTCTATGTAAGCTGTTTCAATTATGTTTTGAAAAAACTAGGGGCTTAAATACAACGTTTTATTCAAAAAGTAGGTTATTTTAATGAAATAGCTGACACAATCATTGTCGAGAGTAGAAATTTTTATAAGAAACCAGGCATTTTAGCAAAAATAAACCTTCAAACCACATAAAATTGAATAAAAAGCAGACATTTTCAATTATAAACCGCAAGTATTTTAATAGAAAAGTAAGCAAACAAGGCACAAAACCAGCAAATTTTACCTTTTTATTTTAATGTTACTGATAAGGTAGAGAGTAGAAACTTGTGAGCTGTACGGAGTTAGAAAGTATTAACCATTATGTATCGTATGAATTATTAGTTCAGTACCAGCCATTGGTCAAGCGAGCATTTATGAAGTTATTACGAGTGATGAAGGGATAGAGAGCTATATACAGGAAGACAGTATCCTTCTAAACCACCACGAACAGATTGCTAATAGAGATAAGCTTTGTCTGTGTGCAGTATGAGTAAGCGAAGGCGGGGCAAATACTTTTCCACATGCCGGACAGAACAGTATTGTGCTAGGATTTCTCTCGAAATCACGGTACGTTACTAGTTTTTATCACACCATCCAGATGCGTCAACTAGTCAGCAGTAGTCATTTATATGTTATTAGAACTTACAAACCCAGGTCAAGTAAATATTACAAAGAGTATATTACGTACACACGCCAACTCCGAATACCAAGCCATACTAGTCTACTTGCAGTGCTCCTGGAGGGAAGGGACGGCGGGGTGTACATCCGGCAGGGTGGGCGTCCAGCGAGTGTACATCTGACAGGATGGGTGTTCAGCAAGTGTACATCTGACAGGGTGGGCGTTCAGCAAGTGTACCTTCAGCGTCGAGTAGGTGTACACCCGTCAGTGGGGAACTCCACCCCTCCCACCAATGTCGTGTGCATGCGGTTAGTCAGTATAGTGGTGGGGTAGACGGTGCAGGAAGGAAACCCAGATGCTGACGCTGCCCTGTACAGCGAGCAACCAGCCCCCCTGTAGCAGGAGGGGGACAGAGAGTGCGTGGAGGCAGTAGGAGATAGAGGACGCTACCCGGCATGTCGCAGCACGCGGCGCGGGACAGAGGCAGTGTGTAAGTCACCCCCGCGGAGAGAGCTCCCCTGGCAGGAGGCGCGGGACAGAGAGGCGGTGAATCACACCCCACGGAGAGAGCCGTACAACGAGCTTCCCCACCCGAGTCCGGTAAATATTACAGAGTATTACGTGCACACGCCAGCCCTGAATACCAAGCCATACTAGTCTACCTGCAGTGCTCCCAGAGGGAAGGGATGGTCAGGAGTTACACACCAAGAATGCATTCATACAAAGAGTACACAACTCGAGCCCAGACACCAAGTCACAGTCTACTTACAGTAGAGATGGTAGATTAATAGCAAGATTATATTACAATTAGACCTCCCTAGCACATGAGGAGTGAAATTCAATAATAATTGAATTCAATAATAATACAACATTTAGACGTAGTAATTTAATTACAAAATACCACTAACACTGAGCCAACGAATTGTAGGTTACAAAGGAGTTGCCACTCATATGGAAAGCCAGTATAATGCAGGTGTGTATTATTAAAACATAGACAAAAACGATGCAGACGTATATACACACTATTGATTTTGTACATGTACATTTCGGCATATTACCACACATCGCGGGCACATATTATATATCGGGGGATAGGTTAAAATACACACATCGTAGATGTAGAAGCAGACACAATGCAGAAAAATTATGATACGAGTGTACATATTAGTGCGTAAAAGTATCATATTATGACACCCTGTAGCACATATTGACATAATGCAGGGGAAAATATTGACAGAAATAGTACACAATTGTAGAGGTAACAACCAGCCAACTAGTAAGGGCATCCAGCACTTGTTCAGGTTTTTTTTTTATTTCGAGACGAGTGTCATGCCCCCGCAAGAGATCTTATCAGAAATTTGTTGAACTCCACTGCAACTCTCCCAGAACCTCCAAATGGGAGTTTTAACACTTGAGGGGATCCCGCTCAATGTACAGTGCGGACGGAGAGGGGTAACAGAAAGCGCTGCATCAGACCGCGGAGCTGCATTCCTCCCCCGAGGTAGGCGCGTCAGCTCCCACTCCTCATTTAACCATCAAGTAAACTAAAGAAGTCAAGCAGAAAGCCTTACAATCACCCGCAACCAGCACAAGTAAGAGTACTTTCCACTAGAGAGCCATAGTGCAAGATTCGCGAGCCAAGTTGAAGAAGCACACCAAATTACACTAAAGACATATGTATTAAAAAGCATACCGGCACCTCTACAAAAACACAGTATGTACCGATTAAAGTTGCTTTTGGTGCAGTGTATTTAATAAAAAGCAGGTACCTAACACAAAAGTAGGCATCAATGCAGTGCACGGGCTAAACTGTATTTACAAACGCAGGGCAACGAACTACACACAATGTAGCGCATAGACATAATTGTACACATAAATGTACGCAATCTCCGGTATATAGGACCAAATGTACGCAAATGTACACAATGCACACAAACACACACACACTCAGGCGCATCCTGCAGCGCATCCTGCAGCACCGATCGCCGCAGGCGATGGCGCCATCGGCAGGAAGCTCTTGCTGTGAATACGCCTGAGTGTGTGTGTGTTTGTGTACATTGTGTACATTTGCGTACATTTGGTCCTATATACCGGAAATTGCGTACATTTATGTGTACAATTATGTCTATGCGCTACATTGTGTGTAGTTCGTTGCCCTGCGTTTGTAAATACAGTTTAGCCCGTGCACTGCATTGATGCCTACTTTTGTGTTAGGTACCTGCTTTTTATTAAATACACTGCACCAAAAGCAACTTTAATCGGTACATACTGTGTTTTTGTAGAGGTGCCGGTATGCTTTTTAATACATATGTCTTTAGTGTAATTTGGTGTGCTTCTTCAACTTGGCTCGCGAATCTTGCACTATGGCTCTCTAGTGGAAAGTACTCTTACTTGTGCTGGTTGCGGGTGATTGTAAGGCTTTCTGCTTGACTTCTTTAGTTTACTTGATGGTTAAATGAGGAGTGGGAGCTGACGCGCCTACCTCGGGGAGGAATGCAGCTCCGCGGTCTGATGCAGCGCTTTCTGTTACCCCTCTCCGTCCGCACTGTACATTGAGCGGGATCCCCTCAAGTGTTAAAACTCCCATTTGGAGGTTCTGGGGAGAGTTGCAGTGGAGTTCAACAAATTTCTGATAAGATCTCTTGCGGGGGCATGACACTCGTCTCGAAATAAAAAAAAAACCTGAACAAGTGCTGGATGCCCTTACTAGTTGGCTGGTTGTTACCTCTACAATTGTGTACTATTTCTGTCAATATTTTCCCCTGCATTATGTCAATATGTGCTACAGGGTGTCATAATATGATACTTTTACGCACTAATATGTACACTCGTATCATAATTTTTCTGCATTGTGTCTGCTTCTACATCTACGATGTGTGTATTTTAACCTATCCCCCGATATATAATATGTGCCCGCGATGTGTGGTAATATGCCGAAATGTACATGTACAAAATCAATAGTGTGTATATACGTCTGCATCGTTTTTGTCTATGTTTTAATAATACACACCTGCATTATACTGGCTTTCCATATGAGTGGCAACTCCTTTGTAACCTACAATTCGTTGGCTCAGTGTTAGTGGTATTTTGTAATTAAATTACTACGTCTAAATGTTGTATTATTATTGAATTCAATTATTATTGAATTTCACTCCTCATGTGCTAGGGAGGTCTAATTGTAATATAATCTTGCTATTAATCTACCATCTCTACTGTAAGTAGACTGTGACTTGGTGTCTGGGCTCGAGTTGTGTACTCTTTGTATGAATGCATTCTTGGTGTGTAACTCCTGACCATCCCTTCCCTCTGGGAGCACTGCAGGTAGACTAGTATGGCTTGGTATTCAGGGCTGGCGTGTGCACGTAATACTCTGTAATATTTACCGGACTCGGGTGGGGAAGCTCGTTGTACGGCTCTCTCCGTGGGGTGTGATTCACCGCCTCTCTGTCCCGCGCCTCCTGCCAGGGGAGCTCTCTCCGCGGGGTGACTTACACACTGCCTCTGTCCCGCGCCGCGTGCTGCGACATGCCGGGTAGCGTCCTCTATCTCCTACTGCCTCCACGCACTCTCTGTCCCCCTCCTGCTACAGGGGGCTGGTTGCTCGCTGTACAGGGCAGCGTCAGCATCTGGGTTTCCTTCCTGCACCGTCTACCCCACCACTATACTGACTAACCGCATGCACACGACATTGGTGGGAGGGGTGGAGTTCCCCACTGACGGGTGTACACCTACTCGACGCTGAAGGTACACTTGCTGAACGCCCACCCTGTCAGATGTACACTTGCTGAACACCCATCCTGTCAGATGTACACTCGCTGGACGCCCACCCTGCCGGATGTACACCCCGCCGTCCCTTCCCTCCAGGAGCACTGCAAGTAGACTAGTATGGCTTGGTATTCGGAGTTGGCGTGTGTACGTAATATACTCTTTGTAATATTTACTTGACCTGGGTTTGTAAGTTCTAATAACATATAAATGACTACTGCTGACTAGTTGACGCATCTGGATGGTGTGATAAAAACTAGTAACGTACCGTGATTTCGAGAGAAATCCTAGCACAATACTGTTCTGTCCGGCATGTGGAAAAGTATTTGCCCCGCCTTCGCTTACTCATACTGCACACAGACAAAGCTTATCTCTATTAGCAATCTGTTCGTGGTGGTTTAGAAGGATACTGTCTTCCTGTATATAGCTCTCTATCCCTTCATCACTCGTAATAACTTCATAAATGCTCGCTTGACCAATGGCTGGTACTGAACTAATAATTCATACGATACATAATGGTTAATACTTTCTAACTCCGTACAGCTCACAAGTTTCTACTCTCTACCTTATCAGTAACATTAAAATAAAAAGGTAAAATTTGCTGGTTTTGTGCCTTGTTTGCTTACTTTTCTATTAAAATACTTGCGGTTTATAATTGAAAATGTCTGCTTTTTATTCAATTTTATGTGGTTTGAAGGTTTATTTTTGCTAAAATGCCTGGTTTCTTATAAAAATTTCTACTCTCGACAATGATTGTGTCAGCTATTTCATTAAAATAACCTACTTTTTGAATAAAACGTTGTATTTAAGCCCCTAGTTTTTTCAAAACATAATTGAAACAGCTTACATAGAGCATGCAGACCCCGAAACCCCTCTAGTGTGCCCTGATTTCAGCGGTCTGACGGTTAAGATCTGTATTTTTACACTATATTTTCCTTCATACAGCAATACAGGAGGGTATGGAAGAGTGAGTCTGGCGGGAGAGGGGGCTTGTGGGGTGATGAGGATGCGTACACACAGTTTAGCCTGTTTTAGCCTACCTTTTGGGCTAATATACTTACTATTATTACTACCATTATACCTACTATGTACATACTATTATACTACCCGCTATTAAATATGCTGCACTAAAACCAACTTTTGAAAATACATAGCGTGTTTTGGTCTATTCTCCCTCACGTCTCTGTCCCTACACGTGCTCTGCCCGCTTTGGTCTCTGTTTGTGTACCTCTCTGTAACGTCTCTGTACGCTCAGACTGGTTTCTCCGTCCCCGCACGCGCCTCTACTAAAGTTTGCTGTTACCTACCCCTACACACTGCTCTCTGTCTCCCTCCGCGCACACCTCACTGCCCTTGTATGTAATTTGCATGCCTTGCATGCCCTGTCCTGCCCTCGCGTGGGTCCCTGCCTATACATAGCTACCGGACCCTACCTCTCTCTGTGCCTTGCTCGCAACTCTGTCCCAGGCCCCCCTTCATACTTCTCTGTCCCAGGCCCCCCTTCATACTTCTCTGTCCCGGGCTGTAACTGGCTGACACGCGCCTCTCTGTTCCCCAGCCTGCGTGGCTGCCTACCCTGCACACTGCTCTCTGTCCCCCTCCGCGCCTCTCTATCATCCTATTCCTGCAGCTGACCGTGCCGTTCAGCTCTGTCCACGCACGGCTCCACCCCTGCCCGTGTCTCACTGTACACTGCTCCCTGCTGCATGGCTCCCTTACCCTGCGCGTTTGCTTCCTATCTCCCTCCTGCTCCATATGTTTCTGTTCCCTCACACTACGCACACGTGGCTGGCTCTCTGTCCAAACACATCTCTGCTCCTCCACTCTATCCTCGCGTGGCCCCTTGACGGTTCGCATGCCCCTGCATACCCTGCCTGCCCCTCTGTCCCCTGCAACTGGGGAGGGAGCTCTCTATCCTCTGTATGGCTTTCTCTGTGGGGTGTGTGTGACTCACACTACCTCTCTGTCCTAGCATGCGCCTCTCTATCCGGCTCCTGCAGCAGGCTGTGTTATTCACATCTCTTTCCACCCACCCTCTGCCCGTACACGCTCAGTGTACAGGGCTGCGTCAGCATCGGGGTTAAAACTTCTCGCTCCCTATGCTTCAACAGTATAACAACCTAGTGGCTGGTTCTCTGTCCGCCCCACCCCTCTCTGCCCGTACACTCTCACTGTACAGGGCTGCGTCAGCGTTAGGGTTGAAACTTCTCGCTCCCTATACCCCACAACCGTGTAGTGTCCTAGTATGGGCGCGACCTGGGTTCGATTTCGCTAGTTGAGATGTAGGTGAGAGAGGGGAAGAGGCCCGTATCGATGACTACATATCGGTGTACACACATATCGGGAGAGTGTACACTCGGGGTGCCTGCGGCATGGGCGCCTGCTGCATGGGCGCCTGCGGCTCGGGAGGGTGCGCTTGGGATCTGATTGATTTGGGATCTGATTGATTTGGGATCTGATTGATTTATTGGGATCTAATATCGGTAGGTGCGCCTGCGGCTGGGGAGGGTCGCGGGTTCGAGTCGCCGATATCGATACGGGTATCGATCACCTAGTGATCGGGGCGCCAGCCAATGAGAGGCGAGGAGGGTTGACACCCACCTCACCTCCAAAATCAAGCCATCTGCCGTTGCTTAGTAGTCTCAGTGTAGGGAATACTTTATTAAATTATATTTCAGTCAACAATACAGTTACAGTACATGGTTAGCAACTAGAAATAATCTGATTGAGTCCCACAGTTGAAAGGCCGGCGATCATGGGCGGTGTCCGGTCCGTGTCCGAGGTCAGTGGGTGCAGCGGAGCACCTGCCTGCAGTCTACCTACTTGCCTATCGGCAGGTAGCGGTAGATCCTGTAGACCCTGCTGGCAACGCGGAGCACCCTCCTCCACCTGATGCGGATGCGGCGAAGGAGCCACTTCTTCTGCAGCTCGGCGGCCTTCTCGTCCGTCATCTCCGGCTCGTCCATGTCGGCCAGAGCCTCCAGCGCCGCCATCGCCTCCGCGTCCTCTTGGCTGTTCTCCTGGCTGTTGGGTCTGGCGGCGGCCAGAGCTGCGCACAGCAGGAGTCCGAGAACAAACTGCCACCTCATGATGAAGAAGTTAAGAGCTGTAGCCTGATGAAGCTGAGAAGCTGGTAGAGTTATCTAGCCTTGGCTGCTTGGTTGTCTGCTGGGCATCCAAGGGCCCTGTATTTATAGTGTAGAAATCAGCACGTTTTTCCGGTCGCTGGAATGCCGAGGGCTCCGCTGTGTCCCCTTCACGTGCTGCCGTCTTTTCTTGGATGGTTAGACCCTTACAGTATGTCTTAGCCATCTTTTAGCTTTATTGTCCATTTGCCACTCATTGCCAAGGCTCTGAGGGCATTGAACTTGAATACTACTGCATTTGAATTGAATTTGTTGGCCTGCCCGCCTGCATGCAATGTGTTATAGAAAGCACACACTGAGCTTCTCAAGTAGTTTGAGAACAATAGCTAAAGGTTTGAGTCGCTAAAATTGTTTATTCCATTTATAGAAGTCTAAAAGTTGAGTTTGAGATTGGAGAGGGCTGTCTGGACACCTCAGGTCGAGTTCAAGTTCGCTGCTTTGAGATAACGATTTGGCTGAACAAGCATGTTGTGCATCACTGCTGACAAGATGTTTGATTGTGATCGGCAGCTGATTCACTTCACCAATGAAGTTTTTTTCTTTAAACATCTAAAACGCATTTGTCTTTTCATTTGAAGTTTCTGCTGTTCGTAGTACACACTGCAGAAATAAGTACAATAGTTCATGTTACGAGCAACTTATCCTTATCAATTTTTTAAATGATATGATGCTTTCTAGGTCCTACATTTAATTAACTTCTACGTGTAATTTTGAGTTCTGCATGCAATAATTTTTTAAGAATCTGGAAAATAACGTTTCTGTCAATAATTTTAACTTGTCCTATACTCAACAACTATTAAAGACTCACGAAGCTTGCTTGGCTCTAGTGTTTTCTCGGGTATCATGCTGAGATGCCTTATGCTCAGATGCCATATGCTCAGATGCCATATGCTCAGATGCCATATGCTCAGATCCCATATGCTCAGATGCCATATGCTCAGATCCTATTTGCTCAGATGCCATATGCTCAGATGCCATATGCTCAGATCCTATTTGCTCAGATGCCATATGCTCAGATCCTATTTGCTCAGATGCCATATGCTCAGATGCCATATGCTCAGATGCCATATGCTCAGATGCCATATGCTCAGATGCCATATGCTCAGATACCATATGCTCAGATCCTATTTGCTCAGATGCCATATGCTCAGATCCTATTTGCTCAGATGCCATATGCTCAGATGCCATATGCTCAGATGCCATATGCTCAGATGCCATATGCTCAGATGCCATATGCTCAGATGCCATATGCTCAGATCCTATTTGCTCAGATACCATATGCTCAGATGCCATATGCTCAGATCCTATTTGCTCAGATGCCATATGCTCAGATGCCATATGCTCAGATCCTATTTGCTCAGATGCCATATGCTCAGATGCCATATGCTCAGATCCTATTTGCTCAGATGCCATATGCTCAGATCCTATTTGCTCAGATGCCATATGCTCAGATGCCATATGCTCAGATGCCATATGCTCAGATGCCATATGCTCAGATGCCATATGCTCAGATACCATATGCTCAGATCCTATTTGCTCAGATGCCATATGCTCAGATCCTATTTGCTCAGATGCCATATGCTCAGATGCCATATGCTCAGATGCCATATGCTCAGATGCCATATGCTCAGATGCCATATGCTCAGATGCCATATGCTCAGATCCTATTTGCTCAGATACCATATGCTCAGATGCCATATGCTCAGATCCTATTTGCTCAGATGCCATATGCTCAGATGCCATATGCTCAGATGCCATATGCTCGGATGCCATATGCTTAGATGCCATATGCTCAGATCCTATTTGCTCAGATGCCATATACTCAGATGCCATATGCTCAGATGCCATATGCTCAGATGCCATATGCTCAGATGCCATATGCTTAGATGCCATATGCTCAGATGCCATATGCTCAGATGCCATATGCTCAGATGCCATATGCTCAGATGCCATATGCTCAGATGCCATATGCTCAGATGCCATATGCTCATGTAGATTTGTTCAGATGTCTCAATTATACCAGAGCAGCTGCTTTCTGCAACCAAAACGATGTGCCGTGTTATGAAGGCTGCTGTGCTAACATATCCTCTGAGGTGCTTCAGGGAATTTGTTAGGCGCCGTTCCGGTTCGTTCTGGTGCTTCACTGTACGCTGCGAACTGCTCTTCCTTCGACGAGAACTTCTGTTGCGGTGACGCGTGGGTCGACGCGAACCGTCAAGGCGGCTCGGCATGCTTGGTGGCCAACACGCTGAAAACCGTAGTCTTATGCACCGCGCCGACCTGTTCCGATGCTGGCGACTCCTGCTGGCAGGCCGCAAGATCCCCGGAGCCCCAGATTCGGTCAGCGCGAGGCCTACGTTCGCGTCCAAGCCCAGACAGATGCGCCCTGACGCTGATTCTGCAAGACCCCGATATCATAATTTTTTCTGTTGTTCAGAAAGATTTTCCCAGATGCAATGTGCTCAGGTAAATTAGCTTAGATATGCAATGTGCTCAGGTAAATTAGCTTAGATATGCAATGTGCTCAGGTAAATTAGCTTAGATATGCAATGTGCTCAGGTAAATTAGCTTAGATATGCAATGTGCTCAGGTAAATTAGCTTAGATATGCAATGTGCTCAGGTAAATTAGCTTAGATATGCAATGTGCTCAGGTAAATTAGCTTAGATATGCAATGTGCTCAGGTAAATTAGCTTAGATATGCAATGTGCTCAGGTAAATTAGCTTAGATATGCAATGTGCTCAGGTAAATTAGCTTAGATATGCAATGTGCTCAGGTAAATTAGCTTAGATACGAGCGTATGTAATGTGCGCATGGCGATTCGTCATATTCTCGGGGAGATTCGCCATATTCTTCGGGAGATTCGCCATAGTCTTCGGGAGATTCGCCATATTCTTCGCCATTACTTTTATTTTACTGGAATAGTAGATATATTATGAAAGTGATTGACTTTAGCAGTGTTTATTTGATAGCTTATATAATAGTGCATTGTTATCATTATAAAGAATAATTACTTTGACATGTTTTTTTTTGCATTTAGGCCTAGTTTTTTATAGAATATAGCACAGACTTATAATTACAATTGTTCTAGGTCTAACTTCTGTCTTACTAAGATTCTACTTTTTGTCACCAAGCATACATGTGTAACCTAGGGATTCACCTAGCTGTTTCTATTGGCAACATATACATATAAGTCGCTATTGGCTAAGAGTAGTCATGTGACTACTATTCCATCCAATAGCAACTTACATGTGTGTTGCCAATAGAAATGGCTGGGTGAATCCCTGGGTTGCGCCCAAGCATGTCACTATCACCAAATTGTTCTAGTGCTAATTTCTGCTTTCTAAGAAAATATCTTAATTCACTTGATTTCTTGGAAAACTAATGGTAGCTATGAGTGCCTGAGTGGTAGGACTACTAAATTTAAAACAAGTCTGAAATTATTGCATTTTCCAGGGATCAAAGGTTTCTAATATCAGCCATTAATCTACTAACACCTTCATAGTTTTTTGTTAATGCTAATGCCTAATGTCTAATGTTTACTAACCTACTGTCTAATCACCTGATCCTAGTGCCTAATTTTAGCCTTCACAGCTTGATTTCCTAGTTTAAGCATTTATGGCTTGATATTTACTAAGCTTTTCTAGCTTTCTCTGGGGCTTTTACAGCTTTTCCCTGAGCCTTTACAGCCCTTTGCCCTGAACATTTCTTAGGGTCTTTATAATCTTGCTTGACTAAAAGAATTAAAACTTCAGGGAAAACTTGAATTTAAAGCCTATTTGGATGGCTAATTGGCAACTGCAACTTTGGAGCATAAAAGTTAGAATGGTTCTCCAGAAGCCAAAAGTTAGAGTTTATTTCTTCTATAGGTGTCACTGCTTATATAGTACCCATAAAATCAAGTGAAATATCCTTGGTTGGGCAAAGTTGATCAACTTTAACAAATTTTTTCATTGGTTTAAAACAAAATTTTAGAAAATTGCTCATTGTTGCAAGAATTATATGAAATTTTGTCAACTGTACACTACTAAAAGTAAGCAAAGACAAGAATGTTTTAAGAATTAATTTTTCCCTTTATCACAATTATCCAATAGCCTTAATAAGACATGACATAAAAACCAATCAACAGATGGCGAGGGAGCCAATTATAACAGACCAAAAGTCTTAGACCCTCTGTCCTGAGCTGCTGCATGAACTCAAGCTGTAGGGATCATGCAGGCAAGGCCAAGGGCGAATGGCGAGATTCTCTTCTGTCCCATTTTCTCTCCTCTCTCCCTCTCCTCCCCTCTCCCCTCTTTTTTCCCCTTCTCTCTCTTTTCTCCCTCCTCCTCTCTCCCTTCTCTCCTTTCCTGACATGTTTTCTTTAATTCTTTTCTTACTATTCAAGATCTTCTGTGAGGGCCATGGCCTACTTATCAAGGATTGGTTTCCAAGAAGGCCCTCCTTTGCAATCTAGCCTTCTTTGATAGTGGCAAATGCTGGATGGCTTCCCCATTGGCTTCATTCATCCTAACTTAAGCCCCCACCATCGACCATCTCAATCATAAATGTACATGTAGTGCAAAACTGTTGTTTGAGTTTGAGTTTGAGTTGTATCATAAAATCGTCAACTACTATATATACAATTTAATTGCTTTTCTTAAAATTTCAGCATTTATCATTGTGAAACAATAGTTAATCGATTATTTTTGCATATTGACAACCTAAATAAAATGTTTGTTACTTTGTATTAACTATACTTTTTCAGTGTTGCCATAGGTGCCATGACGCACAATGAGAAACGAGCTCATTGGCTTAAGGAAGGGGGCATAGGTCTAGGCGTTGGCATCCTCTATGGTGTCACCAATGTGGTTGTTGGCCACCCATTTGACACTATGAAGACCAAAATGCAGGCCCAGCGAGGCTTTGACACTGGCGGAATGCTGAAAGCTTTTAGCAAAACTTGGCGTGCTGAAGGAGTTATTGGATTATATCGGTAAGTCTAAATGCCGCTGTCTACATTTGATTCACCAAGAAGACACGAAGTTCAATATAAATTAATTCCCTGCCTTTTATACATCCTAGGGGTTGCATTCCGCCTCTGTGGGGCTCTGGAATTTTTCGTTCAACCCAATTTGCCGTGTTCGAAAGTGTCTACACCGGCTTGAGCTCTAGTCTGTTTATTGAGCCCATCCCCTTCACCGGCGGAGTGCAAGGGTGAGTGCTATCAATCCCAACGATTGTAGCGTTTCAATCTTCAATATTGATTTGCCACCTTAACCCCAGCAGCGAGACTCAGCCACCACCACCCCATCTGAGGACACACAGCACTGTATCAGATGAGGACTATAAGCCCACAGCACTGTATCAGATGAGGACTATAAGCCCACAGCACTGTATCAGATGAGGACTATAAGCCCACAGCACTGTATCAGATGAGGACTATAAGCCCACAGCACTGTATCAGATGAGGACTATAAGCCCACAGCACTGTATCAGATGAGGACTATAAGCCCACAGCACTGTATCAGATGAGGACTATAAGCCCACAGCACTGTATCAGATGAGGACTATAAGCCCACAGCACTGTATCAGATGAGGACTATAAGCCCACAGCACTGTATCAGATGAGGACTATAAGCCCACAGCACTGTATCAGATGAGGACTATAAGCCCACAGCACTGTATCAGATGAGGACTATAAGCCCACAGCACTGTATCAGATGAGGACTATAAGCCCCACAGCACTGTATCAGATGAGGACTATAAGGCTCATTCCATATAAGCATGGTCGTAACATGACAGGTTATTTTTACTTATAAAATGAAATCTAATAATAGAATATACTAAACCAATATTTTAAATGAAAGATTATTTTGTCTAGAATATATTTATAGAGTTTCATATAGATATCATCATTAGTATAGATGCTATTAAACCTTAAATGACACTTATGGTCGTAACGACAGGATTTTTGACATATAGAAACTAAAAGGTAAAAGTCTTATAACATTTTTCATTTTTGATATTTTGCAATACATTTTTAAAATTTGACTAAGAACATCTTTAGAAATCATACTCTTTTATTAGAATATATAAACTCAAAAGGCAACAAAGATACAAAAGAAAAGGCAGCCTTATGGTCGTAACATTTTTTTTTCTGTCAATTCAGTAACTTTGAGGTACTAATACATTAAAAATATAATAGATTATTTGGTCACCAATGCTTTTATCTGATGATGCAAGTACTATACTTTTATCTATAGTTTGTTTCAACCTTCAAAAGCTTTCTATTTGTTTTTAAAAGGTACAAAATCTTAATGATGTCTTTTGCTTCAAAAAATGTCCAAATTTTTACTAAAATGACTTTTTGCCAATTGATAACATACTAATCCAACATTTTACCATTCCTTTATTCTTAGATTGTATATATTGCACAATATAAACATTTGGTAAAAAAATAGGCTAATTAGGCAATGGCAAGCAAAAATATTGACTTTTTTCTATTTTCCAAATATGTCCATCTTATATGGAATGAGCCATAAGCCCCACAGCACTGTATCAGATGAGGACTATAAGCCCACAGCACTGTATCAGATGAGGACTATAAGCCCACAGCACTGTATCAGATGAGGACTATAAGCCCACAGCACTGTATCAGATGAGGATTATAAGCCCACAGCACTGTATCAGATGAGGACTATAAGCCCACAGTACTGTATCAGATGAGGACTATAAGCCCACAGCACTGTATCAGATGAGGACTATAAGCCCACAGCACTGTATCAAATGAGGACTATAAGCCCACAGCACTGTATCAGATGAGGACTATAAGCCCACAGTACTGTATCAAATGAGGACTATAAGCCCACAGCACTGTATCAGATGAGGACTATAAGCCCCACAGCACTGTATCAGATGAGGACTATAAGCCCACAGCACTGTATCAGATGAGGACTATAAGCCCACAGCACTGTATCAGATGAGGACTATAAGCCCACAGCACTGTATCAGATGAGGACTATAAGCCCACAGCACTGTATCAGATGAGGACTATAAGCCCACAGCACTGTATCAGATGAGGACTATAAGCCCACAGTACTGTATCAGATGAGGACTATAAGCCCACAGCACTGTATCAGATGAGGACTATAAGCCCACAGCACTGTATCAGATGAGGACTATAAGCCCACAGCACTGTATCAGATGAGGACTATAAGCCCCACAGCACTGTATCAAATGAGGACTATAAGCCAACAGCACTGTATCAGATGAGGACTATAAGCCCACAGCACTGTATCAGATGAGGACTATAAGCCCACAGTACTGTATCAGATGAGGACTATAAGCCCACAGTACTGTATCAGATGAGGACTATAAGCCCACAGTACTGTATCAGATGAGGACTATAAGCCCCACAGCACTGTATCAGATGAGGACTATAAGCCCACAGCACTGTATCAGATGAGGACTATAAGCTCCACAGCACTGTATCAGATGAGGACTATAAGCCCACAGTACTGTATCAGATGAGGACTATAAGCCCCACAGCACTGTATCAGATGAGGACTATAAGCCCCACAGCACTGTATCCGATGAGGACTATAAGCCCCACAGCACTGTATCAAATGAGGACTATAAGCCCCACAGCACTGTATCCGATGAGGACTATAAGCCCCACAGCACTGTATCAGATGAGGACTATAAGCCCCACAGCACTGTATCCGATGAGGACTATAAGCCCCACAGCACTGTATCCGATGAGGACTATAAGCCCCACAGCACTGTATCCGATGAGGACTATAAGCCCCACAGCACTGTATCCGATGAGGACTATAAGCCCCACAGCACTCCATGGCTGATACAGTGCTCTCCCCATCAGCGTTTCAGCATCAGCGCTCTCCCCATCGCCGCAGGCGGGTCATCTTAGGCGGCATTCTGGCATCCACCGCTCGCGCCATAATCGAGTGCCCGCTTGAAGTGGCGAAAATCCGTCGCCAAACTGGCCAAACTTGGACCCTGGGCGGACTCTACAGCGGTTTCAGCGTCACCTGGGTTCGAACCCTCGGCCTAATGACTACTTACTTTGTTTTAATTGACTCCGGTCGGAGACATTTTCCGGACTTTTTTCCCGTTCAGTTGCTGGACCATTCCTGGCATCGGGAATGGCTGCGACAGCCGCCTGGTGGCTCGTGTGGCCGCTGGAGTACATGAAGAGCCAGGTGCAGGGCCAGTATGGCCAGCCCATGCCAATCCTTGCCAGGCTCAGGCTCACTATTCAGCAGCGAGGCGGCTTCTTCGGACTTTATCGCGGCCTGCTGCCGGGCACCATTCGCAGCTTCTTAGCTAACGGCACTTCAATGGTTGTTATGCAGTTTGCTCAACGGAAAGTCTCCGAATTAGGATTGCGAGGCTAGGCCTTGGATATGAACTTGCCTACTTGTAGTAGACATGTGCTGATGAAATACTCCTACAACTTTAATTATTTACACTACTACCCGTTTCCTGCTACCCAGCCTTAAGTAATTCAAATCTGCCTCTCTGCTCCCCTTAGTGTCCTTGAATCTGCCTCTCTGCTCCCTCAGTGTCCTTGAATCTGCCTCTCTGCTCCCCTCAGTGTCCTTGAATCTGCCTCTCTGCTCCCCTCAGTGTCCTTGAATCTGCCTCTCTGCTCCCCTCAGTGTCCTTGAATCTGCCTCTCTGCTCCCCTCAGTGTCCTTGAATCTGCCTCTCTGCTCCCCTCAGTGTCCTTGAATCTGCCTCTCTGCTCCCCTCAGTGTCCTTGAATCTGCCTCTCTGCTCCCCTCAGTGTCCTTGAATCTGCCTCTCTGCTCCCCTCAGTGTCCTTGAATCTGCCTCTCTGCTCCCCTCAGTGTCCTTGAATCTGCCTCTCTGCTCCCCTCAGTGTCCTTGAATCTGCCTCTCTTCTCCCCTCAGTGTCCTTGAATCTGCCTCTCCGCTCCCCTCAGTGTCCATGAATCTGCCTCTCCGCTCCCCTCAGTGTCCATGAATCTGCCTCTCCGCTCCCCTCAGTGTCCTTGAATCTGCCTCTCCGCTCCCCTCAGTGTCCATGAATCTGCCTCTCCGCTCCCCTCAGTGTCCTTGAATCTGCCTCTCCGCTCCCCTCAGTGTCCTTGAATCTGCCACCCCTCTACTTAAATTTGATATTACTTCCAATCCAATAACTAACTGGTGCACGTTATTAATCCGTGTTAGGAAGAAATCGGGATCAATGAAATGTGCATTTCCATCTGTTTTGTATAATATAAGTTTTAATCATGACCCGACACTTAGTCATTTTTCATCTACCAGTTACTAATTAAGTCAATTGGCATATATTAATCTATTCCAAATGCATTGTAATTTGAATTTTTCGATCATGTTTTATAAATCCCAGCTAGCCAGACTTCACCTACTGTTACAAAATGTTATTAGGTAGTTTTTACACGAGCTCATTATTTTTACTACGTCATTTTATGACTGGCCGCTTCCAGTGCCTAAAATGAGCCATGGATTTTTGAGTAAGTCGAGTAGGTCTGCTCATGTTGCTCTGGTGTCATAAAAAATTAAATATACACTTTTTGTTGCTTACTGCTGCTAAATGATTTGCCGTGTAAATGAGTATTTGAAAACCTGAGTAAATTGCAATTAAACCCTTGAATGTATTAATCAATGTGCGGGTCTGCAGACTAAATGCTAATCAATTAAATAATGTTGAACACGAAACGCCAAACAGATTATAAGTACTCGTATTTGCCCGAACTAATTAAATCCAGTACAAAATTAATCTCAGTGTAGGGAATACTTTATTAAATTATATTTCAGTCAACAATACAGTTACAGTACATGGTTAGCAACTAGAAATAATCTGATTGAGTCCCACAGTTCAAAGGCCAGCGATCATGGGCGGTGTCCGGTCCGTGTCCGAGGTCAGTGGGTGCAGCGGAGCACCTGCCTACAGTCTACCTACTTGCCTAGCGGCAGGTGGCGGTAGATCCTGTAGGCCCTGCTGGCAACGCGGAGCACCCTCCTCCACCTGATGCGGATGCGGCGAAGGAGCCACTTCTTCTGCAGCTCGGCGGCCCTCTCGTCCGTCATCTCCGGCTCGTCCATGTCGGCCAGAGCCTCCAGCGCCGCCATCGCCTCCGCGTCCTCTTGGCTGTTCTCCTGGCTGTTGGGTCTGGCGGCGGCCAGGGCTGCGCACAGCAGGAGTCCGAGAACAAACTGCCACCTCATGATGAAGAAGTTAAGAGCTGTAGCCTGATGAAGCTGAGAAGCTGGTAGAGTTATCTAGCCTTGGCTGCTTGGTTGTCCGCTAAGCATCCAAGGGCCCTGTATTTATAGTGTAGAAATCAGCACGTTTTTCCGGTCGTTGGAATGCCAAGGGCTCCGCTGTGTCCCCTTCACGTGCTGCCGTCTTTTCTTGGATGGTTAGACCCTTACAGTATGTCTTAGCCATCTTTTAGCTTTATTGTCCATTTGTCCACTCATTGCCAAGGCTCTGAGGGCATTGAACTTGAATACTACTGCATTTGAATTGAATTTGTTGTACAAATTTGTCGAATTGAATTTGTGCACAAGCGCGGCATTGAACTCTACAGCGCTGCCCAAGCTCTTACGAGTATAGTAGCTTCTATTGAGAACAATAGAGCTTGCTGTTCTCATAACTCCCCCCCCCCAGCCACCTAGCCAAAGACACTCTAGCTAGCGCCACTGGGCAGGGTGCGGGGAGAGGTCACAGCTTCCAGAGAGCACTCTAGCTAGCGCCACTGGGCAGGGTGCGGGGAGAGGTCACAGATTCCAGAGAGATGTTAGCAAAGAAGCGACTCTACTAGAGCTGATTAAGTTTCAAACCAAAGTTTAAAAATTGAAGAACATGCTTCCTAAGAATTTAAAAATGTTTCTGAAGCCTAATGTTGACCTCTGTGTTGACCTCCCCAAGAATATGGCAAATCTCCCCAAGAATATGGCAAATCTCCTCAAGAATATGGCGAATCTCCCCAAGAATATGGTGAATCTCCCCAAGAATATAGCCAATCTCCCGAAGAATATGGCAAATCTCCCCAAGAATATGGCGAATCTCCAAAAGAATATGGCGAATCTACAAAATTTTATAGGGCGAATCTCCACAAGAATATGGCAAATCTCCCCAATAATATGGCGAATCTCCAAAAGAATATGGTGAATCTCCCAGAGAATATGGCGAATCTCCCCAAGAATATGGCGAATCTCCAAAAGAATATGGCGAATCTCCAAAAGAATATGGCGAATCTCCACAAGAATATGGCGAATCTCCCCAAGAATATGACAAATCTCCTCAAGAATATGGCGAATCTCCAAAAGAATATGGCGAATCTCCAAAAGAATATGGCAAATCTCCCCAAGAATATGGCAAATCTCCTCAAGAATATGGCGAATCTCCCCAAGAATATGGCGAATCTCCAAAAGAATATGGCGAATCTCCAAAAGAATATGGCGAATCTCCACAAGAATATGGCGAATCTCCCCAAGAATATGACAAATCTCCCCAAGAATATGGCGAATCTCCAAAAGAATATGGCAAATCTCTCCAAGAATATGGCAAATCTCCCCAAGAATATGGCGAATCTCCAAAAGAATATGGTGAATCTCCCAGAGAATATGGCGAATCTCCCCAAGAATATGGCGAATCTCCAAAAGAATATGGTGAATCTCCCAGAGAATATGGCGAATCTCCACAAGAATATGGCGAATCTCCCGAAGACTATGGCGAATCTCCCGAAGAATATGGCGAATCTCCCCGAGAATATGACGAATCGCCACGCGCACATTACATACGCTCGTATCTAAGCTAATTTACCTGAGCACATTGTATCTAAGCTAATTTACCTGAGCACATTGCATATCTAAGCTAATTTACCTGAGCACATTGCATATCTAAGCTAATTTACCTGAGCACATTGCATATCTAAGCTAATTTACCTGAGCACATTGCATATCTAAGCTAATTTACCTGAGCACATTGCATATCTAAGCTAATTTACCTGAGCACATTGCATATCTAAGCTAATTTACCTGAGCACATTGCATATCTAAGCTAATTTACCTGAGCACATTGCATATCTAAGCTAATTTACCTGAGCACATTGCATATCTAAGCTAATTTACCTGAGCACATTGCATATCTAAGCTAATTTACCTGAGCACATTGCATCTGGGAAAATCTTTCTGAACAACAGAAAAAATTATGATATCGGGGTCTTGCAGAATCAGCGTCAGGGCGCATCTGTCTGGGCTTGGACGCGAACGTAGGCCTCGCGCTGACCGAATCTGGGGCTCCGGGGATCTTGCGGCCTGCCAGCAGGAGTCGCCAGCATCGGAACAGGTCGGCGCGGTGCATAAGACTACGGTTTTCAGCGTGTTGGCCACCAAGCATGCCGAGCCGCCTTGACGGTTCGCGTCGACCCACGCGTCACCGCAACAGAAGTTCTCGTCGAAGGAAGAGCAGTTCGCAGCGTACAGTGAAGCACCAGAACGAACCGGAACGGCGCCTAACAAATTCCTGAAGCACCTCAGAGGATATGTTAGCACAGCAGCCTTCATAACACGGCACATCGTTTTGGTTGCAGAAAGCAGCTGCTCTGGTATAATTGAGACATCTGAACAAATCTACATGAGCATATGGCATCTGAGCATATGGCATCTGAGCATATGGCATCTGAGCATATGGCATCTGAGCATATGGCATCTGAGCATATGGCATCTGAGCATATGGCATCTGAGCATATGGCATCTGAGCATATGGCATCTGAGCATATGGCATCTGAGCATATGGCATCTGAGCATATGGCATCTGAGCATATGGCATCTGAGCATATGGCATCTGAGTATATGGCATCTGAGCAAATAGGATCTGAGCATATGGCATCTAAGCATATGGCATCGAGCATATGGCATCTGAGCATATGGCATCTGAGCATATGGCATCTGAGCATATGGCATCTGAGCAAATAGGATCTGAGCATATGGCATCAGAGTATATGGTATCTGAGCATATGGTATACCTGAGCATATGGCATCTGAGCATATGGCATCTGAGCATATGGCATCTGAGCAAATAGGATCTGAGCATATGGCATCTGAGCATATGGCATCTGAGCAAATAGGATCTGAGCATATGGCATCTGAGCATATGGCATCTGAGCATATGGCATCTGAGCATATGGATCTGAGCATATGGCATCTGAGCATATGGCATCTGAGCAAATAGGATCTGAGCATATGGCATCTGAGCATATGGCATCTGAGCATATGGCATCTGAGCATATGGCATCTGAGCAAATAGGATCTGAGCATATGGCATCTGAGCAAATAGGATCTGAGCATATGGCATCTGAGCAAATAGGATCTGAGCATATGGCATCTGAGCAAATAGGATCTGAGCAAATGGCATCTGAGCATATGGCATCTGAGCATATGGCATCTGAGCAAATAGGATCTGAGCATATGGCATCTGAGCAAATAGGATCTGAGCATATGGCATCTGAGCATATGGCATCTGAGCATATGGCATCTGAGCAAATAGGATCTGAGCATATGGCATCTGAGCAAATAGGATCTGAGCATATGGCATCTGAGCAAATAGGATCTGAGCATATGGCATCTGAGCATATGGCATCTGAGCAAATAGGATCTGAGCATATGGCATCTGAGCAAATAGGATCTGAGCATATGGCATCTGAGCAAATAGGATCTGAGCATATGGCATCTGAGCATATGGCATCTGAGCATATGGCATCTGAGCAAATAGGATCTGAGCATATGGCATCTGAGCAAATAGGATCTGAGCATATGGCATCTGAGCATATGGGATCTGAGCATATGGCATCTGAGCATATGGCATCTGAGCATATGGCATCTGAGCATAAGGCATCTCAGCATGATACCCGAGAAAACACTAGAGCCAAGCAAGCTTCGTGAGTCTTTAATAGTTGTTGAGTATAGGACAAGTTAAAATTATTGACAGAAACGTTATTTTCCAGATTCTTAAAAAATTATTGCATGCAGAACTCAAAATTACACGTAGAAGTTAATTAAATGTAGGACCTAGAAAGCATCATATCATTTAAAAAATTGATAAGGATAAGTTGCTCGTAACATGAACTATTGTACTTATTTCTGCAGTGTGTACTACGAACAGCAGAAACTTCAAATGAAAAGACAAATGCGTTTTAGATGTTCAAAGAAAAAAACTTCATTGGTGAAGTGAATCAGCTGCCGATCACAATCAAACATCTTGTCAGCAGTGATGCACAACATGCTTGTTCAGCCAAATCGTTATCTCAAAGCAGCGAACTTGAACTCGACCTGAGGTGTCCAGACAGCCCTCTCCAATCTCAAACTCAACTTTTAGGCTTCTATAAAATGGAATACACAATTTTAGCGACTCAAACCTTTAGCTATTGTTCTCAAACTACTTGAGAAGCTCAGTGTGCTTTCTATAACACATTGCATGCAGGCGGGCAGGCCAACAAATTCAATTCAAATGCAGTAGTATTCAAGTTCAATGCCCTCAGAGCCTTGGCAATGAGTGGACAAATGGACAATAAAGCTAAAAGATGGCTAAGACATACTGTAAGGGTCTAACCATCCAAGAAAAGACGGCAGCACGTGAAGGGGACACAGCGGAGCCCTTGGCATTCCAACGACCGGAAAAACGTGCTGATTTCTACACTATAAATACAGGGCCCTTGGATGCTTAGCGGACAACCAAGCAGCCAAGGCTAGATAACTCTACCAGCTTCTCAGCTTCATCAGGCTACAGCTCTTAACTTCTTCATCATGAGGTGGCAGTTTGTTCTCGGACTCCTGCTGTGCGCAGCCCTGGCCGCCGCCAGACCCAACAGCCAGGAGAACAGCCAAGAGGACGCGGAGGCGATGGCGGCGCTGGAGGCTCTGGCCGACATGGACGAGCCGGAGATGACGGACGAGAGGGCCGCCGAGCTGCAGAAGAAGTGGCTCCTTCGCCGCATCCGCATCAGGTGGAGGAGGGTGCTCCGCGTTGCCAGCAGGGCCTACAGGATCTACCGCCACCTGCCGCTAGGCAAGTAGGTAGACTGTAGGCAGGTGCTCCGCTGCACCCACTGACCTCGGACACGGACCGGACACCGCCCATGATCGCTGGCCTTTGAACTGTGGGACTCAATCAGATTATTTCTAGTTGCTAACCATGTACTGTAACTGTATTGTTGACTGAAATATAATTTAATAAAGTATTCCCTACACTGAGATTAATTTTGTACTGGATTTAATTAGTTCGGGCAAATACGAGTACTTATAATCTGTTTGGCGTTTCGTGTTCAACATTATTTAATTGATTAGCATTTAGTCTGCAGACCCGCACATTGATTAATACATTCAAGGGTTTAATTGCAATTTACTCAGGTTTTCAAATACTCATTTACACGGGCAAATCATTTAGCAGCAGTAAGCAACAAAAAGTGTATATTTAATTTTTTATGACACCAGAGCAACATGAGCAGACCTACTCGACTTACTCAAAAATCCATGGCTCATTTTAGGCACCGGAAGCGGCCAGTCATAAAATGACGTAGTAAAAATAATGAGCTCGTGTAAAAACTACCTAATAACATTTTGTAACAGTAGGTGAAGTCTGGCTAGCTGGGATTTGCGAGCTATAGAACATCTGACAATTTCTTAGAATCCGAATCTCTTCGGAGTCATTGGTAGAGCCAACTGTGGAGAAGACTTTAAGATTACCATAGACAAAAAGTGCGCCTTAGCGCACGAGTGTCTATGGCATATCCTTGCAAGATCAAGCCGTGCACTATCTCTCCATTGGCGAGGTTTTGCCATAGACAAAGGGGGTCGAGACAAATCCATCTAGAAAAGCACACTACATGGAACAGATGGAGTTTCTCCGCAACTTTGCTTGTTTTCCGGCCTCCGGTGGCAGTTCAGGAATTAAAAGATCAATTGATAAAACTTGCGATCGCACCTAGCTCGGATAAGACATTTGTTTCGTTTACGGTGAGATGTTTCGTTTGGATGAATTACGAGACTGGGCGACAGAGTCTGTTAGAGTCTGTTCTATTCTATACTCTAGACGCAGTGTGACAATGGTTATTGAAGTATCGCTTGACTACGGCAGGTTCTCTAATAAACTAACAGAGTATGTTAGAGGCCTATATAGTGGTTAGAGCGTCGGAATCACGACTTGATGGTTGCCTTACTTGACTTAGCTGCAGGGGGCGTCCGGCGGATGCAGCGAGGAGGCGGAGGGGACCGCCTATTCCGCTAGCCCCTGGCGACCAAAGACTTCCATCGAAGCGATGCCGCTCAGGGGGACCCGTCGGTCTCGCCTGCAGCGCGGTCCTCCACTCCTAACCGGCGGTGGGGAAGAATTCAGCTCGTCCCGTGTCCCTGAGGTACCGGGCGAGCAGCGGGATGCTCTCGAGCCGTCGGAGAACGTCGGAGAGAACC
The DNA here is from genome assembly GCA_002269645.1 of Macrostomum lignano. Lineage (NCBI taxonomy): Eukaryota > Metazoa > Platyhelminthes > Macrostomidae > Macrostomum > Macrostomum lignano. Next base: position 27,700 of record NIVC01002243.1, on the reverse strand, counting down.
GCGTTTGGCCCGACTTGAAGGTCGGGGGTTCGATTCCCGATTCCACTGGAATAATTTGTGTCCTTGAGCAATACACTCAACTCTGCATTGCTTCAGTTCACCCAGCTGTAAAATGGGTGCCAGCATTAGCTGGGATAATTGAGGCTGTGTGTGGCGACACCCCCCCCCAGTCCTTGGACTGAACAGCCGCGTACGCAGCCTTTTGATGCGCCGCGCAATAGCTGCGGCTGAGCTGTCAGTTGCGCATCTGCCCCCATAGGGGCAGGTGTAATAAAAAAGATAGTTAATTGAATCTTAAAAATCTGGCACGGATGATAAATAATGCACACACTAAGTAGCACAACTCTTTCGAACTAAAATTTAAAATGATCCAAAATCCAGGTTGAAAAGAAGAGACATGTGGAAACGAAAGAAAAGGGAAGTTTTTTTCACGTTTTGAGCGACAACAGGTGGCAGGCGGGCCGGCGTCAGGAGGGAAATCAATCAATATCGAAATGCATGCGCTCGATCGCTAGATCAATAGACATTCGACGGCATGCCGAGCAGACAACCTGCCAAGCTCAAATCATTTCGTCAACGTCAGCAAGTTTTATTTCGTGTCGATCCGGCAGATTTTATTTTTTGCCGGAGACAGGTGGCTTGATGTGTATAAAAGAAAGCAAACTTCGGTCTTGTCAAAGCTGAGGAATCTCGGCGACAATTCTCACCATGGGGTGGTCTCCGAGCCTGACAATTGTCCTCCTGCTGGCCTTCCTGGCCACACAGTCGCAAAGCGTGAATGCGAGACATGGTGAGTTGAAAACACTTTTCTAAGATCTACACTTCTGCATGCAGTTAAATCACAGGTTTTTAAAGATTCTTTGAACTCGTGGGACAAATGTTATTAGCGCCGATGGCGGAGCAGGTTAAATCCCATGACTGGCACACGACCCTGACCCAATCCCATGACTGGCACACGACCCTGACCCAATCTCATGACTGGCACACGACCCTGACCCAATCCCATGACTGGCACACGACCCTGACCCAATCCCATGGCTGGCACACGACCCTGACCCAATCCCATGGCTGGCACACGACCCTGACCCAATCCCATGGCTGGCACACGACCCTGACCCAATCCCATGGCTGGCACACGACCCTGACCCAATCCCATGGCTGGCACACGACCCTGACCCAATCCCATGGCTGGCACACGACCCTGACCCAATCCCATGGCTGGCACACGACCCTGACCCAATCCCATGGCTGGCACACGACCCTGACCCAATCCCATGGCTGGCACACGACCCTGACCCAATCCCATGGCTGGCACACGACCCTGACCCAATGGCTGGCACCATGATGGCTGGCACACGACCCTGACCCAATCCCATGGCTGGCACACGACCCTGACCCAATCCCATGGCTGGCACACGACCCTGACCCAATCCCATGGCTGGCACACGACCCTGACCCAATCCCATGGCTGGCACACGACCCTGACCCAATCCCATGGCTGGCACACGACCCTGACCCAATCCCATGGCTGGCACACGACCCTGACCCAATCCCATGGCTGGCACACGACCCTGACCCAATCCCATGGCTGGCACACGACCCTGACCCAATCCCATGGCTGGCACACGACCCTGATGAATTGCTCTGTTACTTCCAATTAACAGTTGAACAATGCTACGGAAGCGTCGGAGGGGCCAACGGCCATATCTATCAGTTTGATGGCGGTCACGTGACGACTTTCTCTCGAGGCTGCCAGTTTTTGCTGGCCCGTTCGCATCTCAAGCTCTGCCATCTGGAGCTGTACGCCAGCTTTGGCTGCTCAAAGTCCAAGCACAAGCACCATAAAAAGCATCGTCACGGACTGTCACGATTGAAAGCGCTGATAGTCAAGCTTGATGGCAAAGAATTCAAGCTGCTGAGAGGACGACGCTTGCTGGTGAGTGGTTTAAACTCGCAAAAAAAACTTAGTCTTTAGGAATGGTAGAGTTTTGAAAAATACCTCTAATAACTACGGGTACCCTGAATTATATTTCGGTCAGGTGAACGGAAAGTCCGTGAATGTGCCGTACAGCGAGCACAAAATTCGAGCTTTCTACTCTGGCGAGGATCTCGTACTGGTGAGCAACAAGTGCGGATTCTGGGTGACCTTTGACGGCGAGTTTACGGCCACGTTCCGCCTGAGCTCCAAGTTATACAGAGGCCGAGTGTCCGGCCTTGCTGGCAACTGCGATGGCAACAAGGCCAACGACAACTTCGGCAATCTGAGCCACGCCTACAAGCTGTGGAAGAGCAAAGGCTGGGTGAAGAACTGCAAAGGTCGGCCAAAGAAGTGCGGGTGCCATACTAAAAAAGAGAGTCGAGAGGCTGAGAGAGCTTGCAGAAAAGTAATTGGACGCCATGGCTGTTCAAACACGGAGGTCCTGAGGCCATGCGTGATCGATTACTGCAGCACCAGGTATCGCCCAGACCTGCAGAGGAAAGTTCTGTGCGCCAATTTCTACCTGCACTCGAGACGATGCGCCCGTAATCACCGTCCAATCGCCTGGAGACACAAGAGCGGCTGCGGTGAGATGGGAATCTTTTTAGGCATACGAGACTATAAGCGAGCTGAAATAGAGAAATCTCGTTAACAATCTGGCGATTTTGATTTTCAGTCCTGAGTTGCGGTCGGCACCAACACTTTAGCCGCAAAGCGAACCCCTGCCCGAAGACTTGCGACAACCATTTCTTCGGCACCCCGAGGCGTTGTTACAAGCTTCCGAAAGCGGAGGGATGTCGCTGCAACAAAGGCTACGTATTGGATGGCACCAAGTGCGTGAAGCCAAAACACTGCGAGTGTCTGGCCAAGCTGTGCATCGACCGAGTGTCGCACCACAAGTGCCGCCACTGGAAGGCCCAAGGCAGATGTCGTAGATACCCAGAAGTGATGGGCAGGTTCTGCCGGCTCACCTGCGGCATGTGCACGCCTCATTGTCGCAACCAGATAAGCACGCTCCTTTGCGAACAGATAAAGAAGAAGGGCAAATGTAGCAAACAGTTTTATCGCGTCATGTGCCAGGCCACCTGCCAACCGAATAAATGCTGTAAGTTCGTCGTCACCCAACTCGTTGCTACGCTCGTGTATTTAAATGGCGAACACGTGCTTAAATTGAGTCTGCAAAACTTTCTATTCCAGGTTGCTCAGCTAAGCGACGCATAGTGTCAAAGTGCTCGGACAAATACAAGAACAAGGCTGTTACCACGCTTCGCTGGTTTCCAGACTCCAGAGGCCGGTGCAGAAAGAGCGTACTGATACGCTACCATCCTTGCGGAGGTAAGCTGGAAGCGTATTTTCTGTCTGGAGCCAATAGTATTTCTACACATATTATGAGCTAATGTTTCACTGCTTTCTCGATTGCAGCTTGCCCGTACATAAGCAAAGTCCGTTGGTACAACTGCAACTATTGCAAAGGTGTGCAGATTGGCAAGCGACTTCTGCAGTACCGAGAGAAGCACGGAAAGAAGAGGTGTGTAAGAGTTCTACTTCTTATTAAGCGCAAGTGCCCTTGTCCGCCCATTGGCAAGAAGAAGAGCATCAGCTATACCGAGTGCAGGAATAATGTTGTCACAGTGCGAATCACCAAAACGTATAAGCCTACAAGACGTTGTTCTCGATGCGAGAGAAAAACGAGCACAAAAGTTGTGAGGAAAATCAGTAAGTTAGCTAGCGAGCATCTTAAGCGCTTCTCCACTGAACTCGCGTTTGCATCGAAACTTTACTCTAACAACAAAAATTTCAGACTGTACAGGCTTCTTCCACACTGGAAAGTGCACTCCAGGCCGCAAATACTACTTTCGAATCACCTATAAGCGCTATGCTCACAAATGTCGCTGCCGGTCTCGCAAAGTGAGCCGGAAGAAAATTATGTGCCGCTGCAGCAAGCCAAAGTCTGTCTCTGTCTGCAAAGGCAGCTACTATCTGATCGTGACGACCCACTGGAAGCTGAAGAACGGCCGCTGCGTGCCTCATCAAACAAAAAGGACACGGAAAATCCGCTGCGATCGTAACCAACAAAATTTTGTGCGCTGTCATCGACGCTCTTGCAAGGCTTTTAGGCATATCAGCTATTTTCACGTGCGCAACTGCAAGTGCCGGAAGTACTCCAAAGTAAAGCACATCGGAAAATGCTGTAGGTATTTTTGTACGAGTTTTTGTATTTCAACTCGTCAAAATAGTTTCTACTTTTGAAATTAATAGACAAGTTTATTACTGAATTTCAGGCTGTCCGCGTACCTCCAGAGTTGTTGCTCGCATTAATCAATACTGGAAGAAGATCATTACTGTGACTTATACACTGATAAAATATCGCTGTATAAAAAAGATTATTATTCGCAAAATCCGAATCAAATGCCCGAAAGGTGGTGTAATTGTTAGTTGCGACGGACGAAAAGGTCAGCGCATCTTCACGAAGTTTTGGTATGAGAAAAAAGGAAACAACTGCATTAAGAGAACGTTGACGAAGAAGGTTACTGTCAGTAAGTGGAGACAGAATGACTGTCGATTAGCAATTGAAGCTTTATTGATGGTGCCGATCCATGTCGCTTATAAAACCGATTTAATTCCATTTTCAGAGTGCAGACGCGATGTGAAACGACTAGCGGGTCCATGTCGCCTGCTGTCGGGCAACGTTCGCTACCGGCGGGTTGAGTTCCGGTATTACAAGCGACGCTCAGGCAGCTGCTCCTGCGTCCCGGCAAAACGCGTCGCTCGCGAAATGTGCGGCTGCCGCGGCGGCAAACACACCAGGGTAACAAAGTGTCCTAAGGGTTGCACTACGAAGAACTGCGGTCGCCAGTGCACGTTCTCCAAGCTTTTCTATTTCTACAAAGCTTTTGGAAAGCGTTGCCGTGAGCATATCTTTAAGAGGCTTCACTTCCGATGCTGCTGCCGGCCCAACCGGCGCGTGAAAAATTGGTGCAGGAAGAATCAGTATCAGATGCGGCAAATTAGCTATTATCAACTGAAAGCGTACAGATGCCGTAAAGTATACAAAACAAGCAGTAAGCGGGTGCACTGCAATCGAAAGCCGGAGACCAAAAGGATTCCCCATCCGAAGAAGGGTTACTACTATCTGGCTACTTACAGCTGGTACGTCTCGAAGTGCAAGTGCCGGGTGAGAATTACCAAACGAGTCTGTAGAACGCACTGCCGATCGAAGAAAATAATTCGCTTTTGCGACAAAGTTCGCCGTGAAAAAGTCACTCGACACATAATCTGGCGTCTGCAAGGTTGCAACAAATGCATCTCTAAGGTGCACGATCGCAGAGTGCCTGTTCGCTGCAGCAAAACTGTTAAGAAGTGGAAGCACTGCAACAAGCGTACCGGCATTGTCACGCACTACAGACAGTGGTGGTATAGAAAAGACTGCCAATGTCTGAAGAGAACGACCACGAAGAAGCTTCGTTGCGGTAAGTATCGAATCATATTAATAATACATATTATGTTTACACTGCTGATCCATCGCCTCTCTGATCTCTTCTGAGCTGCCTGAACTCAGACCATGCTCATTCAAGCAAAGCAGGATGTTCAAAGCCTATAACCTCAACTCAGACCATGCTCATTCAAGCAAGGCAGGATGTCCAAAGTCTATAACCTCAACTCACACCATGCTCATTCATGCAAAACAGGATGTCCAAAGTCTATAACCTCAACTCAGACCATGCTCATTCAAGCAAGGCAGGATGTTCAAAGCCTAGAACCTCAACTCAGACCATGCTTATTCAAGCAAAATAGGATGTCCAAAGCCTATAACCTCAACTCACACCATGCTCATTCAAGCAAGGCAGGATGTTCAAAGCCTATAACCTCAACTCAAACCATGCTCATTCATGCAAAACAGGATGTCCAAAGTCTATAACCTCAACTCAGACCATGCTCATTCATACAAAACAGGATGTCCAAAGCCTATAACCTCAACTCAGACCATGCTCATTCATGCAAAACAGGATGTCCAAAGTCTATAACCTCAACTCACACCATGCTCATTCATGCAAAACAGGATGTCCAAAGCCTATAACCTCAACTCACACCATGCTCATTCATACAAAACAGGATGTCCAAAGCCAATAACCTCAACTCACACCATGCTCATTCATGCAAAACAGGATGTCCAAAGCCTATAACCTCAACTCAGACCATGCTCATTCATACAAAACAGGATGTCCAAAGCCTATAACCTCAACTCACACCATGCTCATTCAAGCAAAACAGGATGTCCAAAGCCTATAACCTCAACTCACACCATGCTCATTCAAGCAAAAGAGGATGTCCAAAGCCTATAACCTCAACTCACACCATGCTCATTCATACAAAACAGGATGCCCAAAGCCTATAACCTCAACTCAGATCATGCTCATTCATGCAAAAGAGGATGTCCAAAGTCTATAACCTCAACTCACACCATGCTCATTCATGCAAAACAGGATGTCCAAAGCCTATAACCTCAACTCAGACCATGCTCATTCATGCAAAAGAGGATGTCCAAAGTCTATAACCTCAACTCACACCATGCTCATTCATGCAAAACAGGATGTCCAAAGTCTATAACCTCAACTCACACCATGCTCATTCATGCAAAACAGGATGTCCAAAGCCTATAACCTCAACTCACACCATGCTCATTCATACAAAACAGGATGCCCAAAGCCAATAACCTCAACTCACACCATGCTCATTCATACAAAACAGGATGTCCAAAGCCAATAACGGGCCGCAGCTACTGCAATCCCAAACGAAACGCCTTCGAGAAGAAAATCACTTTTTGGATTCTGTCGAAAGGCCGCTGCCTGAAGCGAAGTCGTATAGAAAGAAAAAAGGTAAAATGCTCCTGCAAAGTTCAGAAAAGATCGGAATGCAAGCCTAAGAGCGGCGTTAAGGTTATCTACATCGGTGTAATGCGACCCAAGAATTGCAAATGCCGCCTAGTCTGGTCTGTGCACAACAAGAGGCAGAGATGCAGTAAGTAAAATTGTGAAAAACTACTGCTAATATTGAGTTGAAATTTCGTGATTAGAAGGCAATTTACAAAATAACTTTAGATTGCCACCGAGAAAACAAGCAAGCAGGCCGGCTGACCGTGCACTTCTGCGACAAGCGCAAGAACCGCAAGGGAACCGAAAAATTTCACTTCGTCCTGGTGCGCGGCAGGTGTGTTAAACGATCTAAGAAGACCTACAGAAACTTCCGCTGTCCTCGAGCCTACTATGAGAAGCGAAACTGCAACGAGGCCAGGCGCCTGCAGTTGGTGCTGAGGTACTACTCAGTGAAGAGGAACTGCAAGTGTGTCAAACTCGTACAGCGCAAACACGTCAAATGCGGTTGCAGTGGCAAAAAAGTTGAGCTTAAACGCTATTGTAAAAAGGTGCAAGGTGAAATAATAAAAGTCCGAATAACAAGAAGGTGGAGCAACCGACGCCACGTGTGCGTTACTAAGAAGAAGACCACGAGTCACCGAGTTTGTAAGTTAATCAACTGTTGTTAAATATTCTAGTCTTCAAGCACATGAAGCATAGTCTAATCGTGGCATAAGACGACAGACTTTTGCAGCTTGACTAAAAAAACGCGCCAGGTGCTATTATCACAAAAAATAGGGAACTGTACAAAATAACACTTGTTTCTAAAAGCCACCATTACCCTTCGCAGTGTGTCGCAGCAAGAAGCGATATGTCAACAGCAAGTGCATCAAAAACAAATACTACATTGAGACAACGATCTACCACGAGCGCAAGGGTTGCAAGTGCATTGAAAAGCGACTCAAACGAAAGAGAAATTGCCGTAAGTATTATACTTTCTTAATAAATCATAGTTAGTATAAATTCCGCTAAATTTTTTTACCTTGTTTTTTCTTTGCTAGACTGTAAGCGAATTATCCGACGCGGCAAGTGCCCACGACATGGCTATACACGTCGCGAAGTAGTTGAAGTTCGCGTGTGGGACATGAAGCATCGTCGGTGTCGCACCAAGCGCCAGTTCACCCGCCAGATCCGTTGCCGCTGCCCCAAAGGCTACAAGCGCCGATATTGCGAGGCCGGAAAGTGGGTGACGAAGTCAGTGCGGTTCATTCTAAAAAATACGCCTGCTATAAAAAAGTCTACAGACACCGACGCCTCTTGTCAAGGCTGTCACCGATACATTTATACGCTGGAGCGGCGCCTGGATCCAAAGCGATGCGCCTGCTACTTTTCTGCGATTGAACGGCGGCGCTGTCCCTGCTGCTGCCCCAAAGGTTCCAACACTTTTGACGAATGGGAGAGAGTTTTCACGCACAATGCTCCTCTTACCGGACGGCGCTGCGGTTGCCGAAATGGAAGACGCGCCGCCGCGAGAAAGTGTCCTGTTCGACCAGAAAAACTTACAAGTGGTTGAAATGTAATCGTCGCTCATGCCACAGTCACCAACAGGTAGTTAGCATAAATTTTCACATTTAAATGAGCAGTTATTGAATCCAGTCCTTACTTTTCCTTCAATAGGTAACATACTATAAAGCTAAGCGGTGCCGCTGTGAAAAGAGGCAACGCCTGACTGGCCGTAAGCGCGTCTGCTGTTGCCTGACGAAGCCACGGTTTAGCAAATTTTGCAAGAACAGCAGCGTCTACGAAAAGAAAATCTACTACCAACTGCACAACTGGCGCTGTAGACGGCGCGTTCGCAACCGTTTTCTGCATCGCTGGAGCTGCAAGCAAAAGCCAGTCATAAAAGTTGGAAGGTGATTGTTACTTAATCTTTTTTTTTATTTGTTTTAGCAGGCAAACAATTAAACTTATTCGCATATTCTGATTCCAATACTCTACAGATGCAATAAAGGGAATTGCTATCAGTCCGTACACACTCTAATAAGTGTAGTTGATAAACCGCGCTGTCGTTGCAAGAACGTTGTGCGCAACCGACACAGGAGACGGTGCTGCTGCATTAAGAAGCCGCATAAAAACACGAAGTGCTTGAAAAACTGCTGGGTGACCACTTACACGAGTTATAAATTTGATGGACGGCGTCGGGTATGCGTTGCTAAGATCAACCGCAGGACTAACTGCGTCAGTTGTCCAAGAAAAAGTCCTGCAGTTGGCGAGTGCAATAAAAAGACTTGTCGACGGCGCATCACGTATTTTACATATTCAATGGACAAATGTAAATGCAAGAGGCGCACTTACTATCGCTACAAAACCTGCTGCTGCCCAAAACCGTCCGTGTCGGGTCCAGTTTGTAAAAAGAATCGATATCGGGTGTGGTACTACAAAACTTGGAAGCTGGTTCATGGTCAATGCGTTTCTAAAGTCAAAGAGTCAATACGATCTGTTAAGTGTCGCAGAGGTGTCATAAGGGTGCTTCGCTGCAACAAAGCCACATGCCGTCAAGTTGTGAGGCGCGAGGTCGTGAGTTTGAAGCGCTGCCGCTGTTTAAGCAGTTGGCGAGTGACACAGCGAACCTGCTGCTGCCGGCCAGCACACATTATCAACACCAGGTGCGAGCGAAACCGTTACCTCTATCGCTACAAAACCACCAGAAGACTCAATCAGAAGCGTGTGTGTGTCAGTCGCACAACAAAGCGCCTGTTGTACAAGGTTAGCAACTGTCGTACCACCGAAAAGAGAGGAGCCTGTAACAAGCGAACGCGACACTCTACTGTTTACATTACACACAGAAAGATTCACAAATGCAAATGCATTGTGTACCGCCGATCAACGCGCCGGGTGCTGTGCAGTAAGTTCTCATTTGCAATATTTTTACTAGACAGACAAAATCAAATGCAGTTTGTTTATTTTTACTAAATGTCATACTTTTAGGATGCAAAGGTTCGAGCGAAAAGAGAGGAAAGTGCAGCAAGACTACCTGCAAAATGGCTATTGTAAAAACGTGGTTCACCTCTCATGGTAAACTTGACAATTTCAAATGCAAGCGACACCAGAGAGTATTCTACCTGCGCTGCTGTTGCCACCCTCGACCGACATACAAGCTGTTCTGCAACAAGCGAACTGGCTCCACCATGAAGCGGCTCACGCGGACTGTGTTCGTCGCGTCAAGCAGAACATGCATAAAGCGGCATTCCACTGTTGTTGTGAAAAAACTTGGTGAGAAATCTTACCCGTTCATTTCAGTATAAACGAAATGAATCCATTATGCAATGAAAACTGACTGGCCGTCATTACATTTTAGTGTGCCCAAAGAATTACTGTCGGTCAAGCAAGTGCAATAAGAAGACTGGCTACAAAGTGCGCTACTGTTACCATTTTACCAAAGTACGGGGTCTGTGCAGATGCAACAAACGCATTACTCAGAAAAAATTATTTGCAGTGAGTAAATTTTTTATAAGCTCTAATCTTTATAATTTTTCTTGTTTTATATGAAGTTGTATTTTGTAAATTTTACCGAAATCCAGGCTGTCAACAAAGCAAGCGCGTTAGCTTCTGTCAGGGCCACACAAAGAAGATATCAGTGATTACATATTGGAAGCTTTCAACTCGAGAAAACAGGTGCATTCGAATGGTGAAGCGCGTGACTAATCACCTAGTCTGTCCAAAGAACCATTGGGTGACACGTTCATGCAAAGGTTGCCAGGGAGTGAAGCATATTCATCACTACCTAATGCGACGCTGCCATTGTCTTCGAAAAACACGTTCTTACCGCATTCGCTGTTGTTGTCCGAAGTCCCACCACAAGAAGCGTTGCCTTGGAAACAAGTGGCTTTTCGAGCAAGTGAAATATAGATTGCGACATGGTGTCTGTAAGAAGACTGTCTGCAAAAAACAAGTACCCGTTGCTTGTCCAAAAAAGAAAACCAAGCGTGGACAGTGCAAGGGCTGTGTCAGGAAGCACTATACATGGTACTACCACGTTCGAGGCTGCAAATGTCTGTTGAAAAAGCGAAAAGTCCGAAAAAGTCTTTGTTGCTGCCCCAAGCCTCGCAAGTATGTGCAGTGCAAGGGTGGCGTGAAGCAGAAGGTATGCTTGTCCTGGAGCCTGTGTTCCGGCAGCTGTTTAAAGAAGCGACACGTCACTACCTCTAAAGTGATTTGTCCTTGCAGTACAATAAAACGGTTCGCTTGCAACATGAAGTCACTCAAGCAGAAGGCAGAAATCACCAGCTATTCACTTCAAGGCTGTAAATGTGTCAAGAAGCTTCAAGTAAAGTACGTGCATTGCAAGTGTCGGCCTTCAACAAAAAAGTTCGAGAAGTGCGGTAAAAAATCCAAGCGACGAGTGTTTCGCATTGTATTCCAGCTCTATCATCAGAATGGCAAAGTTGTTTGCAAACCAAAGCGCTATCTGTTGTACTGGGAGCCGTGCCGGTGCAAGGCGTCACAGCGAACCAAAACTTGCGCTTCTAATGGGCGAGTTTTCGTAACTGTAATCAAGAAATGGAATTTGTGCAAGCGCCACGGCCGGAGGGAGTGTGTACTGAAGACTTCATTGTTGCAAGAAGCGGTAGAATGTCAAGGAAAGAGTGTCAAATGGTCTAACTGCAAAAACTTCCGCACGACTCGTACTGTTATTAGACAGAAGCCTGTGCTTTGCCACTGCAAAAGCTTTGTTAAGAAAAAAGTATTTGCTTGCAGTAAGTATGCCAGGGTTGATGACTAATTTCTTAATGCACCGGTTTTCTCCACATATTTAAACATTTGCTCAAATATTTCAGATTGTAACAAGAAGTCATACAAGAAACGAGTCTGCCATCACAAAACCGGTATCATTGCTGTAATCCAGAAATCGTTTCACTCTTGCTGCGGTGCCACCAGCTGCAGTTCCAAGAGCCAAACTTCGTATTATCCGGTGAAATGTTCAAAGCGTGAGCGTGTCTCCCGACTATCTCGGAAATGCGGTATTATGCATCAGCACGGTTGGTACACCAAGTATCTGCTGACATGGAAGGTACGACAGGACTGTAAGTGCGTCAGTAAGCAAAAGAAAGAGATGAAGCTGTGCCGTTGCAAGAAAAATTCAAGCCGCACTAAATGTAGCCGCAGCGGTCGCTACTTCGTGACAGTGCGCTACACATACAAACGCAAGGGCTCCACCTGCCACTTGACTCGAACTGAACAGCGACGGCCTGTTAAATGCAAGGGCAAGAAAGTGCAAATCAAATTTTATGGATGTTCAAAGTGCCGGCGGCGTGTTTCTCTCAGTCAGTGCTACGTGCATTCTTGCCGTATTCATCACTATAGAAAATCAGGTCTGCAGCGCTGCTGCACTCCAAAGCCCAAGACGCGTCACTATTGCGATGCCCGAAAGGGTCGCCGTGTATGGGAGACGACAACATACTCTCTGGTCCCGAGCAAGCCCCTCTTGAAGGATCGCGATGGTCGAGTGCGGGTTCCACAGCTTAAAGTCGTATCCAGGAAGAGCTATCGATACGTGAATGTCCGATGTCCCAGAGGGGAGAAGAAAGAACATTGTGATCGACGCACCGGGCTTTGGAGAAAAGTGGTAACTACCTGGCACATAGTCGGTTGCAAATGCGTTAAGAGGCTGAAGCGCTATAGTGGAAGATGTCGTGAGTTTTTTATATTATTGTTCCTTCTACCTATTCAGTGTTATCTGCTGGAAAACTAATGCAACTTTTAAAACATTTTCGTTTTATCAACCAGGCTGCCAGCCTCCGAAAGTTCGATGGGGCAAGTGCCGCAATCGGTATATGGTAAAAACAGTGATATACTTCACACTGAAGAATCGAGAGTGCATCCGGCAGGTAAGGAGGCACAGATATCTGTGCGCATGTCTGAAGGATCGCAAGTTTACAGTGTGCGATGGACGTGGTCGCTGGAAGACTTGTCAGATCAGCTACCAACTGCAGCGACAAAAGCAGCGTTGTTTAAAACTGAAGCAGTGCCGCAGTCGGCCGCACACTTGCTCTGCGCCAAGAGAAAAACGCGGTCCGTGCATCCGCTGCCGCCGAATAATCACGCGATACGTGTGGCACCTTAACAAGAAGAAGTGCAAATGTGAAAGGCGTGTACAGACCAGGCGGGCTGACTGCGACTGTCACAAGAAGAATAGTTCCAGGACTGAATGCAAGCGCGGCGCATTTATAACTACAATTTCCGATACAAACTGATTGGGGAGCGATGCGTCCGATCCGTCTCCAAAGTGGCGAAACCTGTATGTAAGTAATAAATCGGCTTCTGCCTACTTACATATTTTCTGCTCGTATTCCTGACCGGTGAATTGCGCGTTCATTGGAAATTCAATAACCACCAACTCCATAGATTGCGATGGGCGACGTAGAAGCAGGATTATTCGTGGCAGCTGCGTCACAGCCCGAGGAAGTAGCCATCGGGGCTATCAGAAGCTCATAACTGAATGGAAAGTAAACCGAAAGTGTAGGTGCGTGCGTCAGCATATCGTGCGCTGGGTTCCATGCGTGTGCAAACTAATCAGCAAGTACAGGACGCGCCGCTTTTCAAAGTGTATCGGTGGCTCAACTGTTCGCCATACAACTGTCTTCTACAAGCTGGTTGGCTACAAATGTATCAGAAAAGTGCAGACACGACACAAGAAAATTAGTAAGTTGATGATGACAGTTGTGGCAAATTAAAACACTCAGTTGCTTTCGCATTCAGCCTAGATTGTTTAGATGCAAAATTGATGCAAATTATACGGTTAATTTTCAGAATGCTCGAGATCAAAACGGTTACTGGAAAATGCAAGCTTAACAAATATGGCGACAGGTATTCTGAGATCCGTCTGTTGCGCCTGGTTAGCAACGGACGATGCGGCTGCGTTTGGAAGCAAAAAAGCCTGAAATACCGAATCTGTCGGTGCCGAAAGGCGAAACGAGTTAATCGGTGTGTGAACAATAACACCCGGCGCACTGATCTCTTTACATTCCACCCGGTGCGAGGAGCACGGATCTGCAGACGCCGATTGAAACGAAGCGACAAAAAGATACGCTGCAGAGGAACCTATAGTAAAAAAACCAAATGTCACCGCTGTGGATTCATCGTGCACCACTACAATTCTAAACCTATCAATTGCAAGTGCGTTACTCGACGGGTGCGCGTGGAGAAGCTGAGGTGCTGTTGTCAGAAAAGTGTCACTAAGCGATCATGCGACACTAGTCGGCATATGTGGGTGACTGTTACTATTAGCTACAAGCTGCGTCGTTACAGGTGCATCCCCAAGCGAACAGTTTACACTAAACTAGTGCGGTGTGGTAGAAAAAATCCCGTCTATAAATTTTCACGATGTCAAAAAGGTTTCCGCAAAATTTTCAAAACCATCTACTATGCTGTCGGATGCGGATGCAAGTCGAAGACGACTGTGTACAAGCAGCGCTGTGCTTGTTCTTCGGTACGAAAATATGTCCGCGGGAAGTGTGTTGGCTGGTTCGCTCTTGACATCTGGCTGGCTTATAAGCTCAAGCCAACCGGAAAGAATATACCAGGAACTAACAAGCCTCAGAAAAAATGCGTGAAATATGTGGCCCATAAGAAAAAGCGCCGCTGTAAATGCCCAAAAGGCTTCAGGAAGCGCATTTGCAAGAGGCATAATCTGGAAATTTTCGAGACCGTCACTTATCATCTGCGTGGAAACAGTTGCGAGCGCAAGCGTAGCGTTCGCAATAATCGACTACCGTGTTCTACAAAACTTCGATGGGTTCGCACACAGGTAATGCCTCGTGCCTGCAGTAGTCGAAATAAATACGTTCAAGTTATTAAGAAAATCTACGTCTATGCTAAGAACTGCAAGTGCCTCTATGTGACTCGAAAACACACGCGTATATGTGACTGCGCTAAGAGGCATGGTCGAAAAAAGCTGGTTAAATGCGTGGGCAATAACAAAGTGGTGACTTACACAGAGTGGTGGGTGCCCAAGGGCTACGGTTGCAAAAAGATGTCTCATAAATCGGTGCGACTTGTGCGCTGCAAGGGCGCGAAGATTGTGCCCGGAAATTGCAGTCGGAAAGGTTTCCGCATCTATTATTTGTACCAGCGGCGGGCGAAAAAATGCCAATGTATTTGGGTACTCGTGAAGCGCGTGACTGTTCCATGCAGGTAAGAAAAACATTAGAAAATGTATCTTTGATATGAGTGGCTGTCATAGTTTTATTTTTCTAGTTGCTTAATTACCGAATTCACCAATTCAGGTGCCGCAAAACGGTCGTCACAAAGAAGTGCATATCCAATGAAGTTGTGACAGTTACAAAGAAGTGGCTTCTTGTTGGCAAGAAGCTGAAGGCCCACTGCAAGCTTGTAAAACGTACTCACAAAAGAAAGGTGCCGTGCAAAGTTGGTCGATATGTAAAACAATCGCGGTGCAACTTCAAAGGGGTCAAGCACATTGAAACGACCGAAATCAGCCTCAATAACTGCCTCTGTCGTAAGCGTGTGACCCGACGCAGCTGCCGCTGTCACTGCCGAAAGATACCTGATCGACGCTTCTGTAAAAATGGTCGCATTTTGGTCACAGTGAAAACAGCATCTAAGCTTCGTAACTGTGCGTGCTATAAAGATAGCAAAGTTTCCCGCAAAGCTGTGCGCTGTAAGAAGTCTACTAAAACTCGTGGTCCGTGCAGGAGAGGACGTAATGGAGACAAGTACCGCAAGCTGACGCACATTCAATGGACAGTCCGGAACTGCAAATGCCGAAGCGTTCGCAAAGTTACTCATCAACTCTGCGGCTGTGACAAGCGTCGTCAAGTTAAGAACAGCTGTCTGGCTGGCATATAAAGGTCACGAAAATCACTGAACGACGACTGGTACGTGGTCGTTGTCGACGAATTCTCGTTGGCAAGCGACGCCAACGCTTGAGCTGTGGTCAGGTGAAGTGAAAAAGGTTTGCAACAAGAAGTCTGGACAGCTTAACGTTTTTGTGACGAGGCCATACGTTAAGCACTGCAGATGCTTTAAAAAAGTAACGCGGACACATACGTCGTGTGGTAAGTATTGCGTTTAATTTTTAGCTTAGTTCGTGCAAATCATGGCGTCAAACGTATCTTATTTTTAAGTAATAATGCACACTCAAACAAAATACTTTCAGGTTGTCATCGCGGTAGCAAACTAGTTTCGACTGCACCGTGCAACAAGAAATCGTGTCGCCAGAGGCTGCTTTTTAAGAAACAGGTTCTCAGTGGCGAAAAATGCATTTGGAAGAGTTATCATCGGCATCGCGTGTGTTGCTGTAAGGGCTACAGACGCACAGTTAAATGCGACCGCAAACGAGGGTACGTCATCACAACTATCACCAAGCGAGTTCTCAAACAGTGGAAGTGTATCAAGAAGGTTACTAAGAGCAGCAGGAAAATTAGTATGTGCTGTTGTTTTTAGCTCTTAATACTGGAAATGTTACCTTAAGTATTTGACATGCAATATAAAATGTTTCATGATATTTTCAGAGTGCAAGCGTCATAATACGGTTTCCAAACAAAAGCTTCCTGGCGGTGTGCTGAAGGTTACCCGTTGCTCGGTTAAGCGGCAGGATTGCAAGTGCGTGAAAAGCTGCAAAACTGTGTTCTTGAGATACAGTGAGTCCCGTTTAAAATTTTATTTTCATTTTTCTTCCGCTCAGGCAAGGTGGCGAATGAACATCGTTTTTTCTAACATTAACATTACAGAATGCAAGAAGCCAGTGCAAAGAGTTCTTTGCAAGTGTTCTCGTGGCCGTTGTCGTAAGGAGCGCTACATCACCGTGTGGAGACTATCGAATGGTAGATGCCTCAAGCAGACACGTCGCGTGGATAAACCGATCCTTTGCAAACCGAAAAAAATGACTCGTAGTTGCTGCAGTAAACCAACAAAGTACGGATTTTATTTGGTTGAGACGACCGTCTCCTGGTATCAAAAGGCATGTCGCTGTCATAAAAGAGTTCAAACTCGTTCGGTTGTCTGCCGCTGTTTGAAGCCACACAAAAAGAAGATCTGCCACCGGGGACATATAGTTACATTCCATTATTCTTACCGATTAAGTCGTGGTCGCTGTGTGCGGGACGTTAAGCGTCAATCACAGGCGGTTCGATGCGACACAACTTGGCGGCTGTCACACAGTACAGCAGGAAAACCAAAATACTATAAGGTATACAAGCGCTTTGTCCGATCTGGATGCAAATGCATACGGCAAACCAAACGAGTGCTGTGCTACTCTGATTGTCGTCGGTGCACTTTGTCATACAGGTGCGAAAATGGCAATCAAGTTGCGGCCATTCGAAACTGTTGGCGTTTGGTTGGATGTCGTTGCGTCAGCTATAGAACTGTCTCTAGAAAGCGTGTGTCATGTCCTAAATCGACCATACAACGAAATTGCAAGCGCTGTAATCGCACAGTAATAATCAAGCAATACAGCGTTCGCAAGTGTAAGTGCATTATGAAGAAGCAAGTGAAGAAGAGCAAATGCTGTTGCAACAAGGCAACAACGACCCGAGTTTGTATTCGCGGTGCGATACGAATCAGACGGATTACTCACACGCTAAGAAATGGTCGCTGTTACTCAAAAACAAAGGACTCTTTCAGGCGTGTGAACTGCACACGCCGCGTGCTCAGGGCTATCCAGGGAAGGTGCAAAGGAGGAAAACAACGGTACATCGTGCACTACTGGGTAAAGATTGGCTGCCGTTGTGTGCGCCGTGTCCGCTCTGAATTCCGAAAGTGCGCTTGTGCCCACAAAGCTGTCGATCTTTTCTTGGTAGTTGACCTGTACGGAAAAGACAGGCGTGGCTACAAGAAACGAATAGTCAGCTTCCTAAAGACCGTTTCCACCTACTTTTTGCACACCTCTGCAAGTGTTCACATTACTATGGTTTCCTACAACTGGAATGTACACGTTCACAAATTGAAGCATTTGAAAAATCTACCTATCAAGGCATTTACCAACACAAGAACCGATTTGTGCGGGGCTCTTAAGGAAGTCAATAGGCGTCTACACGCTAAGTCCCGACCGGGTGTAGAAAAGATTGTAGTAATCATTACCTGCGGCAAACATAGCAAGCAGCACAAGACAGTCGCACTGGCCGACAAGATTAAGCGCAAAGCCAGCGTTTTCGTTGTTGGCTTCCGTCCGATTCCCAAATCCGGTCTATACGTCAAGTGGCTGGCTTCAAAACCAATCAAAATGCATTACATGGAACTTGGAATTCGCCGCAAGTAGGTTAACCATTTCTTTTTGATGCAAATTTTCTGTATTTGAATTAAGTTTATGACACTTGTTTCAATGTTAAGATGCTTCAACTCATACATTCTGTAGGTATCACTTCTCCGCCACGCGCCTGTTTGAGAGAATCTGCAAGAAAGCTTGTGCCAAGCCGGTCGTTAAGCATTCCGCTTGTCACAAACACAACTGCAGGAGAGTGTATACACGCACCACATTCTATTTGGATCGGCGTAGAAAGAAATGCGTGCGCAGATCCAAAAGCTGGTGGAAGCTGTGCTGCTGCATTCACAGAGACAGCGTTGAAAAGAAGTGTTACAAAAACAGACTGTACCGAGTTGTCACCTCATACCGATTCAAGAAGCACGCCTGTCATCGAAGCGTGCGCCGGTATGACATTTCCGCTCAAGTGCATGCAGCCTGTCGGCCACGCTCCAAGCTTCACCGAGGACCGTGTCGCAAAGATGGCTGGAGGAAAGACACGATAGTAACTCGGCATGTTGCACAGTGCCGCTGTAAGGTTGGCCGCCGACACCAGCTCATACGCTGCCGTTGTCCTAAGCAGCACGTTGTCAACACCTGCGTTCGGGGAAATCACCAGCAGCGCTGCCACTATACTTACACTCTCAAACCGACTGGGTGCACCAAAAACCGCAGATGCCGCACTTCTCGCGTAACGTGCAAGACTCGAAAAATAGTCAGGGGTAAATGCAATCGTTCGAGCTGCAAGAGAAGTATGGGAAGCATATGGTACACTGTGCGAAACTGCAAATGCAAGCGTCATTATAAAGTGTGGAAGGAAACTTGCTGTAAGTTCAATTTTCTACCAATGTAGTTAATTTTCTACTCAATCAAACAGTTACAAACCCTAAGTGTTATGTTATTTCAGGTTGCAAGCGGCAACTTCAGAAATACCGCTACTGCGACAAACGTTCGCAGCAGCATGTTGAAGTCCATTCTTGGCTTGAATTCCACAAACGCAGTTGTCGCCGCGTGTCTCGCAAAATTTACCGACCAGTCCGCTGTCCTTCACCTCGAACGAAAAAATCCAAATGTGCTGCCAGACAGAATGGATTCTATCGAAAGTGGGTCGAGTGCTATTGGAAGAAGAGAAATTGTGTCTGCATCAAGTACACAAAGTCGCGCTATGAGCTTTGCAGATGTAGGCGCGGTTACGCAACCAAGAAGTGCCGCTCCGGCTCGTGGGTTTACATTCACCATTATTGGCAGAAGTCTGGAAATAAGTGCATTGCACGCAGCAAGATCACCTCAAGAGTTCGTGTGACGTGCAGCTCCAAGCGTCATAGTGTTACTGGCCCGTGTAATATCGTTAAGGGAAATAAAAAGTACGCGCGAGTCGTGCAGACATGGAAGCGACGCGTCGGTTGCAGCTGCAAAACCGTTTCCAATTCTTTCTTGAAGCTTTGCGCCTGTCAGAAGCCATACAAACGCTACAGTTGCCTTAGAAACAACCGCTTAGTGGTAACTGAGTATCGCTTCTTTGTAAGTGGTAACAGTTGCAAGCTTCGAAAGTTTACAAGCTACAGACTTATACGTTGTCCGAAGGCGCGCACAAAGGTGTCAAAATGTACAGGCAAGACTCAAGCAGTTATTGTTGTCATTCACAAGCCTGTAAAATGTAAATGCGTATCGAAGATCTACAGACGCGTGGTGCAATGCAAGTCCAAGTGTAGAGACCTGCTACCCACTGGAATATGCAGAAAGTGGGCCGCTTCTAACAAGATTCAATTGTGCGACAAATACCCGTATTTCGCCAAGCGTCTTTGCGCGAGGACCTGCCATCGTTGCTATGGTAAGCACTAACTTTGCTTTATAGAACACGAATATTGATATTTTCAACTGTAATTCAAAACCAATTCTCCCACAGGCTGCCCCAAAACGCGGCTCATTTATGCCAAAAATTTCTGCCTCAGCAAGCAGCGGCACTTCCGACGCTCGTTCATTTTGGCTCAGCGCACCTCATTCGACGTTTGCATGAGCAGCTGTCAGAAAAACAGCAAATGCCGGGCATTCGACTATGATCATTCAACGCGAAAGTGTCTCCTTCTGCGAATCAATCGCAGAGGTCTCCTCCTGCGGTTCCCGTCGCTGAAGTTGCGCAAGACGCGAGACTGTATTTTGTTTGAGCGGATCTGTCCTACTAAATGTCCCTTCCGCCGCATCCTGAAGCAATACAAGTGCAGCTGCATCAAATTAGGCAAGCAGCGCGTATGCTACAGGACAGCAGCGGTGGCTACGTGGAAGCGGAATCGCAGCGGTAGCTGCCAAAGGCGGGTGCACAAACTGCGAGTGCCATGTCGCAAATGCGAGGACAGACGAGAATTCTGCAAGAAGTCGAAGTGTTCCAGGCACCTCGTACGTCATCTGTGCAATTACACTTGCGGTGTTTGCAAGCGTCAACCGAGAGGCTACCACTGGCGCAGCCGCTGCTCCAAGTCCGGCTGGCAGAAGGACATTAGAGTTCAGGTCTACTACGATAAAAAACTACGTCTGTGGCGCGTTTCTGTCAGAATCAAAAACCTGCGCTGCGTCCGTTGCCAAGTCGGCTCTTACCAGTTGATCGGACCGTGCAAAAATGGCCAACGCAAAATTACAAAGATCGTCGCCCGCTTTGTCAATGGCCGATGTCGCATCAGCTCTCATGCTAAGACTTATAGCTGCAAGAACTGCGGCTTAGTCACCAGAAAGCTGATTAGCAAGTGCTATCGTCACGGCAAGAAATGGATC
Organism: Macrostomum lignano; assembly: GCA_002269645.1. NCBI lineage: Eukaryota > Metazoa > Platyhelminthes > Macrostomidae > Macrostomum > Macrostomum lignano. Next base: position 6,843 of record NIVC01002243.1, on the reverse strand, counting down.
CGGCAGGTAGTCACACTGTACACAATCCGTGTGAAGGGTCACTGCATTGTTCGCCGAAGTCTCGCCGTTTTCTCTTGCTCGCCGAAATGTCCGCGCGATCGGTCCACCGTGTCTCAGTGCAAGTGCGGCAAGCGAATCCGCTGCTTTATATATTACGTCACGTATCCCGGATCGAACGTTTGCGTGCCGAAACGTTACACCTCCAGCGAGAAGTGCGCCTCAACTCAGAGTAAGTCAAAGCTTTCATTAGCTGTCATTCTTAACTTAATCTTTCCTGAATACCTTCCGCAAATCCCACGAATCCCGCACGTCTTCCAGAATGCAAAGACAAAATCCGCCCTGTTGACTGCCTGTTCGTGAAGAAGAGCAACATGTGCCGCTCAATGCGCAGTCTGTGCGCCAGGACTTGCGGCTACTGCAAATGACTCTGAAACTGATTCTCCTTTTCTGATTATCTGACAAATTCGGTGAAAAGTTAACATTTGGTGGAGTTTTTCAATTTGATCAAAATATATTAATTCAAAACTTATTCTATCGGCTCTCTTTAATCTTTTTGGCGTCCATACAGCCCTCATGACAGTCAGTCAGTCAGTTAGTCAGTCAGTCAGTCAGTCAGTCAGTCAGTCAGTCAGTCAGTCAGTCAGTCAGTCAGTCAGTCAGTCAGTCAGTCAGTCAGTCAGTCAGTCAGTCAGTCAGTCAGTCAGTCAGTCAGTCAGTCAGTCAGTCAGTCAGTCAGTCAGTCAGTCAGTCAGTCAGTCAGTCAGTCAGTCAGTCAGTCAGTCAGTCAGTCAGTCAGTCAGTCAGTCAGTCAGTCAGTCAGTCAGTCAGTCAGTCAGTCAGTCAGTCAGTCAGTCAGTCAGTCAGTCAGTCAGTCAGTCAGTCAGTCAGTCAGTCAGTCAGTCAGTCAGTCAGTCAGTCAGTCAGTCAGTCAGTTTGACTGTTCGAAAGAATGGCGCAAAGAATTGGCGTTGAACTTAAAGTTTTTGTTTGCATTTTTCAATAAAATTTGGACGCATTAAGTAGCTAGCATATGTCGCGCTGTCCCAGCTGGTTCTCGTAGAGAGTCTTGCGAATATTTGCACTTGGCAATGTTTGCCCTCGATCCGGGGCGCCACATGAGAAGCATGTGGAGACAGAGGAGGAGAGAGCAAAGTGGAAGCATGAGAGTTGCACTGCTAGCTGAGTGCAGGGACGGCCCAGTGGGCATCAGGCACGCAGCTGATTCATCCCCTGCTCCACCCTTCCGTCTCTCCGTCTCTTTTTCTCTCTTCTGAATTTCTCTGTCCCCGAACGCTACCCCTGCCTCAGCTGTGCCTGTCGTAACCAATGGCAACGCAAACCGTCTCTCTACCGTTGACTTGCTTCCCTCTTATCACTGCCTCTCCCCATGCCTAAAAGCTTACCTGCAGCAGCAGAGAGAGGCTTTGAAATAAAGGAAGGAAGGCAGAGAAATTAAAATTTTTCTTTTCAAGCTCTCCAGACTTGACTAGCAGCTGGAACAGACAGTTACTGCAGCATGGCCGACTTCGCCAAGGATAAATCATATGGAGTTGTTGATCCGCACAATGTCCAAGAGCTCACGAATCACGTAAGCTGGGGCTTGTTGGTCTGGGGACGTCTTGACGAACCAGAAGAAGGCAAAAACACAAAGCTTTAAGGAACACCATGTTAGAACCGGATTCAAGCCAACAGTATTTAGCGTATTGCTTTTTTGGGCACTGTCGAAAATTAAAGCGACATTCTGCGTGGATCGGCCTGTTCGTTCAAGCTACTAAATTAATATTAGCTTAAACGAGTATTACTAACGAACTGTCTATGGTTTTTTAATATCTGTAGTCCGGGATATGCTTACCGATCCGCTACCCTCCTCGCCACCTGCAGCTGCAGGCCATGCTGCAGGGCATGACCGACAATTTCGGCCACACCAGCGACCGCATCACCGGCCGAATCGACGAAATGGGCCGGCGTATTGACGAACTCGAGCGTAGCGTCGCCGACCTGATGACCCAGGCGGGCGTGGAGGACTTTCGATCGTAATTGGATCGTTTGAAAGTGGCGATGGTTGTCTTACATTTTTTGACCTACGAGTCACAATTGTTCATTTACACTTCACTCAGTTGGTTAGTAGAATTTCCTCTTAGCAATCAAGCTTGACGTGTTTCTTCATTTGGATAATATTGATGCAGTCTAAAGTTGCTAGACTAACCCCAGTCCATAGATGGCCATTGCCCCATTTCCTCGATTACCCTGCGGATTCCCGTTTCACTGGTGTGGGTTTCTAAATATCCCCGGTTCACCGGTGGATTGCTCCCGTCCAACAGTTCAGAGGGGGAAGGATACCATAAGCCCAGTGCGTCCAGCGCGGCGCTCTGGTGTGCCAGCGGCCCAGGCTCGATTCCAAGTGCAGTCACATTAATTTAGGGCTGAATTGGAATCTCGGCTTGGCTCTGCTCGTGTCATTAACGCTCTTGAGAGCCACCCCAAGGCACCGTGAAGTGTACATGCCTAACGATAAATAAATTTTTGGGCCGCTGTACACTCCTGTGTGAGTGCCTGTGCGTATGACTGCGTACGGATCCGCGCGCTTGTGTGCCTGCTCAGGGGAGTCTGCGGAATCGGCCGTAATGCCTCTCACCGGTTGTGTGACAATGTCGCTTAAAGTGCGCCCCTGACTCTAATCCTAAAATGCCACCTCCTACTCTTCAGCAAAGCGGCACACCAGGTAAGAACTACACTGTAGCATGAGAACAATTAGTCGAATCCAAATGAAGAAAATGAAAAGCCATGCAATTTCTTCCTTTAATTTTGCTCTGCTGATCACGAAATGCGAAATCTTTTCTAGACTTATTTTCCGATACTACAGCGCTGGCGTCTCTGTGATAGAAGTCACAAATCAAATAGTTCTTATTAGTTCCTTATAGTTCGCTAATTTATACAGTCCATCGTACTTTTATAAATAGAATGCTTCGAATCAAACATTCGAAAAACATCAGCAGCTCCACTTCCGTATGTGAAATGTTACTTTTTTAATAGTCAGAAATTGTGTAACACAATATATAAACGTCCACGTTCGTAACACATATCTGAAAGTTCCTCTTTTTAAAATAAAATTTTATTAATTGCATTCGTTTATTTGTTTTTAATAAAGCACGAGTACATTGAATTTTGCAGGCTGCAGCTATGACATTTATTGCGTTGGGAAATCCTGGGCCTCCCCACTAATGTTTGCGCGCACCCTCACTTTCTCCCAGTTGTGATCCCTGTGCCCCCGTGATGACTCATATATCCCAAGGGTTTGCACAGGTGTTTTCATGCAGTCTGAATTACGTCACAGGTATGTACACCCTTTTAGCTGCTGTGCTTTGGGGATTGGCGCAATTGGGGATTCTTGTGTGTGAATCGCACGACAACCCTAGCCATTTTTCACACAAGGGCTAAATTATCGGTATCGAACGCACGATCGTGGTGCGAGAGAGTCAGACGTGTTTACCGCTAAGCTACTCAAAAACTTAAACTACGTGTAACGCATCACGTACACGCGCGTATTCCTGGCAACTGAATCGTGTCAAACTGCACTAGTGTATGCAAATTTAACCATCATGAGAAGAGTTGCCAATACCCTGTCAGTCGTAAAAGATTCGATAAAATTACAAACGGCCTGTAACCTATAACCTATATAGTCCGAAAACAATTAGAGTGTAGCCTGTCGCTGAGATCGTTTCAATATTTTATATTAGACCTTAAAATAAACCTGGCGGGAAATTAAATATAAACAGTTTAACAAAAACGTACGGACTGTACCAACCAGTCAAATTTAAACGTTTTCCTGCGTATGTTTGTCTTCGTTTAAAAAAAAACTAGTAAATTGTAAAATATTGTTAAAGAAAGAAAGGCTTCTCTCACTAAATTGGTTATGTTCAACTTCTATCCATCTGACGATTTTTTAACAATGCTGCTCTTTGTCTTTTGACTTTTAGGCTTTTCATATTACCGATTTCAGAACCAGAATCGGTTCGAAGCTTCATATTGTCTGTTCCGTTTTCAGAATCGGTTCCAGAACCATGTTCTGGATCTGGAATTTGGATCGAGAAATTTTCTTGATCCGTTGTCATGTTTACTGAAGTACACTTTAACAGTGAAATCTATTTGAAATCGTCAAATTTTATTATTGGTATATACTATATAATTATTCCGTTTTTGTAATATCCAAGAGGAAACAAAGTCAAGGAAAAACAAAATTAAACTGTAAAGACTGACAAACATAAAATGGGTTCGAAGCTTTTCATTTTCCTACCGATTCTGGTTCTGGAATCAGAATTATTTTGGTTCTAGAACCGATCTTCGTGAAAAGCCTATTTTTGGAGACTTTGTGCTTTACTAGGCCTATTTTACTTCCCTTTCTAATTAATTTTGCATGTATCTAATTAGTGTATTATTAAATTTAATTCTACAGCTACAAACTAAATTATATTATTTTCTTAAAGTCTTAGGCAATTTAATAAAATTTAGTAGCATTCCATATGATTTAAACAAAAATGCTGCATTTTTCTACTAGCCAAAAAATTGAAACCACTTCCTGTGTATCAAAAGCCTATATAATGATTCAATGTTGTTAATTCTTAAATCAATTTAAAAACATGTACTTGAAAGTTGAAATAAAATGCTTCAACTCCATATTTTTAATTTTATCATGTAACTATTAGTTAATGCCTATTTATTATGATTAATTGTTATTTGAAAACAACATTATGTATAAATAAGATTTTTTCTTTTTTTATAAAGATTTCACTATATAATTTGAATACCTTCTTAAAGGCCATTATTTATTTCTTGATTTAAAATTGATTTTTCCTATTTCGTATCATTTTCACTTAGCCTAGGCCTATCTCTTATTTAAATATAGCCTAGGCCCTATAGGCATTTATAAATTATAATACATAAATTGTTTATTTTAATCAACCATTTTGAGGCCTTAAAGCATATAAATATATATAGCATTATGGCAATCTTTTATCTTTACTTGTTAAAATGTACTTTATTTTGAAAATTTGCTATTTCATTTAGTTTAATGATGAATACTATATTGGATTCAGTAGCAGAAGATCTAGGGGTTCTTAAGTATGGGGGCAGGTTAGGCCTAGCCAAAATGTTCAGGTTGGGCTGAAAGAAGTCCAAAATTAAAATACCTTCTCCTTATATACAAGTCTAGTCTAGCCATAGCAAAAAAGGAGCACAGCCACCCCCCCATTCTCTCTTCCTAGATTTATTACTAAATAGGTTCAATAGATGGATTGATAAGTTTCAAAAACTTTATAGGAAGCTATATTGTAATATCAAGGTCATAAACAAGGTCAAGCAAGTCATCAACTAGTATAATAGATAGAGCTATAGATGTAGCTGGACTACGATAATTGACTTATTTGATTGCTTTAGTTATACGAGCTAAGTCTAGTGTATCTATCTTGCATTGGCTAAGTCTACCTATTAGACAATTTATCAGAGATTTTATGCAAAAAACAAATCTTTCAAGCCATGTCATTCTATACCTATTATAATTGCAAATTTTCAAGAAAAAATAAACCTTTAGTAAAGTAAAAGATTACCAAATATACATAAAGCTATTCATTTTGTATTTTTGAAAAATCTATTCAACAAAAGTAATGAACTTTTATAGAAAGTTTTTTTAAACTAACATGAATATAGTAAAAAAGTTACAAATTTGTTTAAATGCACATTAACAGAAATTGGGATTAGGAAAAAGTGGCTAGTTTAAAAAAATAAGTAATAAAGATACCCTATAATTATCCAAAATAATAAAAATATAAAATAAGACAATTTTGTCTAAGTATTTTGATTTAAATAAATTGAAATAATTTTTACTAGGTAATTTTCTCAAAAGACAAGAAAAATTTCAGGATTTCTTGTTGTGTCTTATTTGTCTTGGACAATGAAGATTTGGGTCAAATTTATCATTAGCACATTTGTCATATGATTTTGTCATATTAACTATCATCCATTTATACCATTTTTCTTAATTTCATATGGCTATAATGTATTTAGTTTGAGAAACAAACTGATATAAATTTTAACACATAGCTAATAGAAAACTAACCATATCAATAGTTGAATGAAGTAAAAGTTTAAATATAATTATAACAAACACATATTGACAAGTGCTTTGACTAAGAAAACTAAGACAAATAGCATACTAAATCAAAAGCATATTGATTTTTCTCTGGACTATCAATTAGTGTTGCTTTTCTGTGCAAAAAAGGTTTTTAGTGTCATCAACAACTTATATGCTTGACAGTAGTATGGTTAGCATTGTTTGCACAATCTTGCAAAATCCTAAAATACATAGGAACCCTGATTTTATTTTCGTGTGGTGCACTAATAAAGATGTCAGGGAACTATAAAACAGTCAGCCGCAGAATGGAGGGGCATCTCCCCTGTCATTGAGATTGGAACTGGGAGGGACATCTCCCTGTCATTGAGATTGGAACTGGGAGGGACATCTCCCCTGTCATTGAGATTGGAACTGGGAGGGCAATATATGAACTGAGTTGCTGGCATCGCTTCAGCGGACCCAGCAGTCAAAGCGGCAGCAGCAGGAGGTGGTCAAGCGCCCCGGCGGCGCTCGCGGCTTCAAAGCGGACCCGACGGAAGCCTCAGAGTTGAGCTACATCGACTGCGGAGTCGGCCGGTTGCTGGACCTGCCGCTGCACGATCGGCTGTCCGTGCTCAACTGCCACTGCAACCGAATCGAGGGCCCTGGCCGGCCTGGACCGCGCCCCCAACCTGCGCCACCTGGATTTGTCCTCTAATAGGATCAGCCGGATTAGT